>CASHTC010000943.1:490263-507763 GCA_949357725.1 Hyperoplus immaculatus | reverse complement strand
CCTCATGTAGATGCACCGACAGTGTTGTTGTAATTACTCAGAATTCCTCATGGGGGGGGCGACAGAAGTTACGCACTGTAGCTTTAAACAGAATATACTGTATATGATATTTATATAATGAAAAGGGATTCTTACCTTAACACCGTCTCCAGTAGGAAAACCATCCAACTGAAGCATTAAAGTGCCGCTGAAACAAACAGAAAAATCGAATTTACTTTTCATCACAACAACTGAAGCAGAAACTTTATTAAATTGTTATTAAAGGTGCAGTGAGTAACTTTGTGTGTGTCAGAGAAGTGAACATTTTCTAAGATATATTCTCATTAGGGATGGGCATAATTAATCGATTGCTCGATCATTGCTCGTTAAGAATATTGTCGATCACGTTAAATTGTTATCGATCATATAGCCGTTGTGTTGCGCAGTGTGAGTCCCGCAGCACAGCAATGAATTTCACTATGTGGCAGCACCAGACTGTATGGGCAGCAATTAAACATCCTACCAACAGGGGGAGATACTTAACTAGTAGTAGGAGACAACAGAACAGGCTCAGGCAGCAGCCTGCGAGCTGCCGTAGATGGCAAAACTTAAACAGCAAGAAGCTAAGGCGAAGTTTGGCATCGGACAGCTTTAGATCTGAAAATAACTAAGTTCATTAAGCATTGTGAAACCATGTACAACACTTAAACAAACCGAATTATGTACCACTTGTACATTGAAGCCTAAAGCCGACCCTGTTTAACGTTAGCGCCGTTAGCATTAGCGGCTAACTTTAGCGTCTATGCTTTCCTACTTCGCCTTCATCAGGGAACTAATTTGCACATTTTGTTTATTAGATGAAGTAACGTTAGGTCCTTTATCACTCAGAGAAACGTGCCGTGCCCTTATGCAGTCTTTGGCAGCATCTTAGGAGGCGCATATGTGTTAAAACTTTAGAAGGTATCGTAGCATTGGCTCCTTGTTGGCTCATAGCCTCGGGCTTTAACCAGCGCTGCATTTTATTATTATTTTATTTAAAAAAGTTGCCTTGTCTTAATAGATTTGTTTGCCTAGAAGATCTTGGAATAAAGATGTAATTGAGTAAAAACCTCTTGTATACAGTCTATGGTAAAAACGCTGTATTTTGGATGTTCTGTTGGCATTTTTTAATATGTAAAAAAAGATAACGATTAATCGATAATTGCTCGTTAATTTTCCCGATGATCGATCAATTGAATTTCTTAAAATGCCCATCCCTAATTCTCATAACTGAATAAACAAACTTTCCTCACAGGAAAATGTGATCCCTGGAACACTGTTTGAAGTTAGAAAGCTTCCTGAAAAGTTGCTGTTTCACTGTTGTTGTTTACAGCAGCAGGGCCCACAGTTTGGTTTACAAACATATTCTAGTCTTAACGTTTGGTTCCAGGTTCCTCAAAATAATTTGATTTATGATGATTATTCAATACTAAGAATTACATGTAGAGAAAATATGTTTAGTAAACTAACTGCAGGCTCTGTGAATGTAAACAAATGCCCTTCCTCTGAAACTACACACTGACCCTTTAAAGAAGTTGTATGTAACTGCCTGAAAACAGTGGACATTGTTGCTGCAATAATAAACTGTACAAGATAAATATAAATTCATAATATAGTTTTCAGACTATCATGTTACAAATGACCACATAACTTTATATTTATGTTTTCAGACTGTGTTTAACTAAAGTTTATATATAATTATGACACTAAAATATAACTTTTGTTCTCCATTTAAAAAGGTGGACGATTGCTTGTTGTCAAAATCAGTATTTCAGCTCACACACAGTACAGACAGGTAGTGGATCATGAGGAGATATTCACTCAGTACAGACAGGTAGTGGATCATGAGGAGATATTCACTCAGTACAGACAGGTGGTGGATCATGAGGAGATATTCACTCAGTACAGACAGGTAGTGGATCATGAGGAGATATTCACTCAGTACAGACAGGTAGTGGATCATGAGGAGATATTCACTCAGTACAGACAGGTAGTGGATCATGAGGAGATATTCACTCAGTACAGACAGGTAGTGGATCATGAGGAGATATTCACACAGTACAGACAGGTAGTGGATCATGAGGAGATATTCACTGATTTTGACAACAAGCGTTCTCCAGAATCACTAACTACACCTTTAAAGATTATCATAATTAAATGGATCAAATGTTATGAAATGTAAATTCACTCACCACCTGGCTGTGGGACTTGACTCCACCCCTCTGTGCTGCCCTGTGACACACAACAAACACACACTGTTATACACCAAGAAATGTTACACAAATGCTGTGTTGTAAAAGCCCCACTAACGTCCTCCCTCCTACATACTCAACATGGATATACTACATACTAAAAGCCCTACTAACGTCCTCCCTCCTACATACTCAACATGTATATACTACATACTAAAAGCCCTACTAACGTCCTCCCTCCTACATACTCAACATGTATATACTACATACTAAAAGCCCTACTAGCGTCCTCCCTCCTACATACTCAACATGTATATACTACATACTAAAAGCCCTACTAACGTCCTCCCTCCTACATACTCAACATGTATATACTACATACTAAAAGCCCTACTAACGTACTCAACATGTATATATCACATACTGTCTACTTAACCATCCATTGTGTATGCGAGATTCGTTAGACCGTTAACACTGAAGTATGAAGCAATAAAGAATTTAAAAAAAAACGTCCATGTCGTTTGGAATGATGCAAGAGTAGGACGTTAGTATGGCCACACACACACACACACACACACACACACACACACACACACACACACACACACACACACACACACACACACACACACACACACACACACACACACACACACACACACACACACACACACACACACACACACACACACACCAGTAAAACTTTTGAGATACAGCTTGCAAACAAAACAAACAAGAGTTTACGTTGGAAAGCATCAGTCTCGTTAAATGACTTAACAACGTTTTATAACAGCACAGAACATTTTTTCTAAAGATTATTTTGTGGCATTTTTTTATGTTTTATTAGACAGTGTGTAGAGACAGAGATGAAATGTGTCAGAGAGGGGAATGACATGCAGAGAACGACCCGGGCTGGATTCTAACCCGGGTCTGCTGTGAAGAGGACTGAGACTCAAAAGTTAACCCATTGATGACTATGGCAATCTAGGATGCATGTCCTTAATGCCTGAGGGTTTTCTGAAAAAATAGTATGAATTGTCAAGTCTACCAAAACCTTAATATCTAAGCCTGTGTAGCACATAGAAACATGAAATAAAATACATTTAAAAGTTAAGGTTCACAGGTTTTATTTAAACATGCTCCCTTAGCGTTTACACACCAAGAAATTTTTCTAAAAATCGTCAAAATTAGATGGGGGAGAAAAAAAAGAATAAATAATATAAAACATTTAGTGTGATTTTCGTCAGTAGCCTATAGTGGACCTTGATTCTGCGCACCAAACGCCACTAACTGTTCTGTAATACACTATCGCTGACACAGCCGGCTTATTTTTTTTTATTATTTTGTTATTATTTTTAATTTTTAATTTTTTTGATTGATGTGATTTTCGCCAAACCACACAACTTTTGGGTGATCACGTGGTCTTAAAAAAATCAACAAAACCCACCTCATGTGTATTTGAACCAATGACAGTGCATTCTATGCTGCGCATGCCATGAAAATTAGATAAAGTAACCATGCTGCACGATGCAGCATCAGGCAGGAGAGGCAATGTGGCATCGCGCAGCAGCCGTCATCAATGGGTTAACCTAACATAAAGTTACTCCATACTTCTGACTTCACAATGTTCATTCTTAAAATCTTTTTTCGTTTTGCACATCCTCGAGATCCATTTCCTCTATTTCACAGCAGGTTAAAGTTAGGCTTAGTTATGAGTATGAAGTGATCTCAGTCCTCTTCACAGCAGACCCGGGTTTTAGAATCCAGCCCGGGTCGTTCTCTGCAGGTCATTCCCCTCTCTGTCTGTCTGTCTGTCTGTCTGTCTGTCTGTCTGTCCTCTTCACAGCAGACCCGGGTTAGAATCCAGCCCGGGTCGTTCTCTGCATGTCATTCCCCTCTCTGACACATTTCATCTCTGTCTCTAAAGTTTCACAGGGTGACACAGTGCACAGTGTTGACATATACACAGTAACACTAACTTTGTTGTAACTTTATCATGTCTGAATCTAGTGGGGTTTAAGGTTAAGTTGTTAATACATATAACAAACACTCCCCACCACAATTATAAAAATATATAATAAAAGCTTTCTATGAGCCGAGACCAACTGCAGTGTGTTTGGTCTGAATTGATTATTTTGATCATGTTAAAATTACACTTAAATAAAAAACTAAAGGAAAAAACAACCATTAGAAATAATATTTTAACAAAGTCTCTGTATGAACACACACAGTATGTTGGAAAAGGACATAGGAAGGATAAAGAATAAAAACAGTTTTAGTCAGACCCCTTCATTATACATTTACAATTTAATCAAATAGTATAGAGAAAATTCAAAACAAAACTTCCCATAGGAGCTGGGTTTGAACCACATCAGGAGACAGTTAAGCTGAGTTCATGTTGCAAGGATCATATGTTGAAGGGACAGTCACCTAAGGGCAAGTCACACTAGGCCCCTTTGCCCAAAAACATCTTCCTCTGCCAGCATCTGAAGTCCTCCTGCAGCCACACTGTTCACTATTCATATTTGACTTTAGTATTACCATGTAAACATCTGGTCAATGATCAAACTCCTTTGTGATTTTCTCTACTTAAGTTATGACATCTACTGCAGCATGTCCGTCCTGGGAGAGGGATCCCTTACTCTGTCCACTCTCCCTGAGATTTCTACATTTTTTTATACCGATAAAGGTTATTTTACTGGGAGTTTTTTCTCAGCCGAGCTAAGGGTGTAAGGGCAGGGGGTGTCATACTGTATGGAATGTAAAGTCCACTGAGGCAAATGTCTATTTGTGATATTGGGGCTATACAAATAAAACTGATTTGATTAGATTTGTGCACCAAATCACACAAAAAACACAAATTTACATCTACACCACAGGTTTGGAGGCATTAAAAAGACAAACAGACGGGCGCTCCGGTGGCGTAGTGGATAGAGCGTGTACCATATTGGCTCCGGCCTTCGTTGCAGTGGTCGCGGGTTCAAATCCGACCCGTGGACCTTAACTGCAGGTCATCTCTCTCTCTCTCTCTCTCTCTCTCTCCCCCCCCCATTTCAACTCTGTACTGTCTAATAAAGCTTGTTAATGACAATTAATAATCTAAAAAATAAAATTAAAAATAGACGAGTTTGCAAAAGAAAATCCAACATCACTTCAAATGTACATAAACAAGACTCAAATGACACACACACACACACACACAGTCCAAACGAGTGGATTGCTGCGTTCACCACTGCCCAACAGAAACAGAACCACATTAGGGGAAAGTGTAAATTCCCCAAACTGTCCATTAACTCTAACAGCTGTAGAAAAAATAAATAACAATGTTTAAAAACTCAGCTGCAACAATCTGAAATAAACTCGTGAACATGCCTTCGCAGCAGCAGCAGAAATACAAGAGAGGTAGTTGATATCTTAAAATCTAAATATGGTAAATAGACTCCACTTATACAGCTCTTTTCCCTGGTTTTTCACAGACCCAAAGCGCTTTACATTGTTTTGTACACATTCACCCATTCACACACACACACACACACACACACACACACACCGATAGCAGCAGCAGCTACCACGCAGGGTGCAAGCTAACTATCAGGAGACATTTAGGGTTCAGTGTCTCTTTGCCCAGGGACACTTGGACATGTGGCGGGGAGACGGGGGATCGAACCACCGACCCTGTAACCCAGTGGAAGACCGCCCTACACACTTCACCACAGCCGATATGAATTTGACAATATGAATTTAAGGCAGAAAAAAACCCTTAGTATGGTGGCCCAGAGTGATCAATGCTCAACACAGTACAATTCTATTTAAATAGAGTAATGACTGTAATGGTAAAAGAGCCCGTAAGAAAACAGCAGCAGTTCATAAATCCGTCACAAACTTCTTGATCCAAATACTGAAAATCCAGATTCAATACAACAACAGTTGATCAACCAAAAAAGTCCATTAACTCTAACAGCTGAAGAAAACATGATTGACCATGTTTAAAAACTCAGCTGCAACAATCTGAAAGAAACTTGTGCAGCAGAAATACAAGAGAGGTAGTTGATATATATAATAAGAGAGGTAGTTGATATATTAAGAGAGGTAGTTGATATATTAAGAGAGGTAGTTGATATCTGTATTTTAACTTATGGAGTGAGGTACAGAAAGTATAGACAACTTTTCCTTTCCAGCCTCAGAGATGAAATCCATGTGAATGTGTAGAAGGTTTTAAATTTAAACTAAGTGAGACTTCGACCTTCCGTTAGGGGGAAAATATTTCACTGTAATAAACTTAGAAACTGTTTATTTCAGGTTTTTATGACTCATCATAGGCCTACACAAAAAATGAGGAGAGAGTAAGAGAGTAAATAGTAACAGAATATGTATTTAATGTCAAATACAAAGGGGGCGCCCTTAGCTCAGTTGGTAGGGCGTCCCCCCCCCCATGGGCCCTTAGCTCAGTTGGTAGAGCGTCCCCCCCATGGGCCCTAAGCTCAGTTGGAAGGGTGTCCCCCCCATGGGCCCTTAGCTCAGTTGGTAGGACGTCCCCCCCCCGCCCTTAGCTCAGTTGGTAGGGCGTCCCCCCCCCCCCCCCCCCCCCCCATGGGCCTCGGCCAGCAGCGGACCCGGGTTTGATTCCAGCCCGCGGTCGTTCTCTGCATGTCACTCCCCTCTCTGCCCCATTTCAACTCTGTCTCTACACTATCAATAAAGCATAAAAATGCCAAAAAATAATAATAATAATAATAAAATACAAATAAAAGTCCTGCAAAACTGTTACATACAGCTCTGGAAGAAATGAAGAGACCACTCCAAATGTTCAGTGTCTCTCGTTTTACTCTTTAGAGGCATATGTTTGAGTAGAATGAACATTTTGGTTTTATTCTATATAAACTACTGACAACATTTCTACCTGGCTGGTCTCTTAATGTTTTCAAGAGCTGTTTATAGTTTACTTTGAAAAAAAGGAAAGTATTAAAAATTCCAATACTAGAAACTGGAGTAAAAGTAGAAATGTTCTCACAATTAAAACTCAACTCAAAACAACACCACAGGTTTAGAAAAAGAAGGCGCTATGATTTACGTTCTATAACTACTATGAACATAAAATATAAATCTATCTATCTATCTATCTATCTATCTATCTATCTATCTATCTATCTATCTATCTATCTATCTATCTATCTATCTGTGTAAAAGTTACTAAGAAAGTACATTCACTAAAACACACAGCGGTAACGATATGAATTAAAGCTTTTAATATATTAATAAACATGTCGATCTGCTCTCAGCTGAAATGTAATCTATACATCTGTTATAAACAGGTTTATAAACAGGTTTTATCCTCACAACACCTGACAAATACCAAGTCTAAACTCTCTAACTTTGATTAAAGACCAGTAAATATTATTTATTTCATATTATTATACCTTTACTATATTATCATTCAAGTTAAATTACTCAAGCTCCCCACCTGCCTACTCGACCTGTAACACTAGCCTACATGACAACTCCTCATTTCACTGTATTTTCAGTATTATTCTATTTTCCTTATTACAAAGTTTCCATGAACCTTACTGCATTACTTTTACCTCTATCTGCTGCATTATAGTCTGTTATAAACTGTTGATTACACTTTCTTTATGCTTATACAATAATATTTGTTTTTAAATCCTTCAATAAAATGTACAAATATCTTAAAGGGGCACTGTGTAACATTTTAAGTAATTTATTAGCTAAAATCAATATCCTCATTCATAAATATGTCCTCATTGGTGTAAAATCACCTTTGCCAATAATCTGAATTATCCTCCTGAGTGGAGAATTACAAATATTAATATTACATTTTGTACATTGAGCAGGCAAGTCTTATGGAGGCATCCATGTTGGTTGGAATGTCATCAGGTGCATTGTTTAAAATTTAGAATTGTTCTTGTCCTTGAAGGCCACTGTAGCTTCTGTTATTATTCTAAAGGGTTGGGGTTACCCAGGGAGCGTTGCATTCTAGAACTTTGTAGAACTTTCTTGATGAAGTCACATTACACACTGCACCTTTAAGTATAAAATATATTATGCTGATAACACATGACAAATAGCCTAATAGATAAATTGCTAACTCTAGTTCTGGACCAGTGAAATTAATCTTGAATTAGTTTATTTTATAACTTGTAAAATATTAAAAAAAAAAAAGAAATTAAAGTTGCTTACTCTGTTGCGAATGTATTTTAACAAACAAATGCCCATAAGAACCTGTAATAATTCAGTGCGTCAGGTAAAAATACACCTGATAGCGGATCTACTTGTTTACCAATGTTTCAACAGCTTTCTAAACATCGCTGACACTGTTTACATCACTCCTTTAACACAATACATGAGCTGTTTTTCTTAATAACTCTTGTTTTTGTCTATTTTAATCGGTTTTTATCTGCAGCATTACAGTCTGTTATGAACTGTTAATTATCACACCACACACGGTGACGATGTTTCTATCACTCTTGCTAAAGCAGAAACGAGCTGTTAATCTTAATAACTCTTGTTTATGTCTGTTTTTATCGGTTTGTGTGTGTTTTTCGGGAGTTAAAGCGCTTCTCTCCGGGCCACCGTACAAGCCTTCTCACGTCTGTCCGACATTTCTCCCGACTAGAACAAGTGGATAATAACGTTAGCCCGCCGATGCTAACAGTGATGCTAAGCTTCTGCTAAAGGCTGCAGCCACACACTCCCAAACTTCACGCCACAATAAAACGAAATATTACCCATCTCGCTTTAGCCTGTGTGACTCTAAACACAGCGCAGATTAAATGAATCCTTGTGCATTATAAGGGGAAATAAACAATCCGCCATGTTTTTAACATTATGCTGCTATGGTGTCTAAGTTGCATCGGCCCCTTGTCCGCCACATTACAGCCTAACTCCTAGAATAAAAAAAAAGCTAAAAGAGAGTCAACACAGCGCCAAACACGGGCTCACAATCACTCACACACCTCGCCCCAGCTCACACACGCACACGCACGCAAAATACACACACACACACACACACACACATAGCGGCCCGAATTACTGTGAAGTTTGACAACAGAGGAAAAATTAAAGTTATGAAATTAAAAAAAGCCCCAATGTGCACTTACTCAGCAGCAGTCCTCCTCTTGAGAGATATAATTAAATAAATGTGTGTGTAGAAACCGATCCGCGGTGTGATAGCGTCCTGCGAAGCGCCCACGAGCTCCTAAAGGCCTTTCCGCTTGTATTTTAGATTTAGTTTGGCTCAAATTGGGTAAAAAAACAGAGAAACTGAAGCCACAAAACAAGAAGAACTCTTCTTCAATCTCATTCAGCTCAGCCGCAGCACAGCACATATCAATGCGCGGCGGGGCTATGGGAAGAGGGACAAGGAAACTACTCACACCGCCAGATAACACGCGTTTAAGGTCGACACACACTTTGATATTCACTCCCGTCGTTGTCAAAGTTGGTTAAATTGAGTCGATGAGTGTCGCGGGGTGAGTGGGAAAGGTGTTCTGGAAGAGGACTAGGTTTTGTGTCGGTGCGGCGAATTTATTTCACTTTGCCTAAGGAACGGCGGTGCTGCGGTCGCCCATTGCCTAGGGAAAAAACCCGGATGTAAACTACAGTGAAACTCTATGGATGGAGAGAGAGAGAGAGGGAGGGAGAGAGAGAGAGAGGGAGGGAGGGAGAGAGAGAGAGGGAAGTCTATAAGGACACACACACACACACACACACACACACACACACACACACACACACACACACACACACACACACACACACACACACACACACACACACACACACACACACACACACACACACACACTTTAATTTAACTGAACATTTTTTTCAAGCATCGGTCAATTTATAGATTTGTGTCTATCTTCCATAACATGTCTTCTTTCATACTGTCTGTCTATCTGTCTGTCTGTCTGTCTGTCTGTCTGTCTGTCTGTCTGTCTATCTTCCATAACATGTCTTCTTTCATACTGTCTGTCTGTCTGTCTGTCTGTCTGTCTGTCTGTCTGTCTGTCTGTCTGTCTGTCTGTCTGTCTGTCTGTCTATTTATCTTCCATAACATGTCTTCTTTCATACTGTCTGTCTGTCTGTCTGTCTGTCTGTCTGTCTCTCTCTCTCCCTCTCTTCCATAACATGTCTTCTTTCATACTAGTATAAATCAAAGGTCCAACATGTACATTCAGGTGTTTATTTGACTAAACCTTGTCTGTTTGCGTCTGTATATTTCTCCTATACAACCATCTTTAACGGACATTATCTCAACATTAGTTTTTTTCTCGATACTCTGAACCAAAAATCTCAACTTCTAAAGCACTTACATCAACTAAACTTTCCATATTCATTCTCAGCGCTATTCTGAAGGCTATTACAGAAGGATTTGTTCATATGTTGTTCAATGTCTGATTTATGAGACATTTTCTTCTTAAAAAAAATCCTGAAAATGCATTTTTGAGACCTGTACATAGTATTTTTTTTGATTTATACAATTAAAAATGCACAGTTCTGTACAGATCTTAAAAACGCATTTTTACCTTGGTTTTTAAAGAAGAAAATGTCTCATAAATCAGACAGTGAACAACATATGAACAAATCCTTCTCATGGAAAGTTTAGTTGATGTAAGTGCTTTAGAAGTTGAGATTTTGTGGTTCAAAGTATGGATAAAAAAAAAACTAATGTTGAGATAATGTCCGTTAAAGATGGTTGTATAGGAGAAATATACAGACGCAAACAGACAAGGTTTAGTCAAATAAACACCTGAATGTACATGTTGGACCTTTGATTTATACTAGTATGAAAGAAGACATGTTATGGAGGATAAATAGACAAAAATCACTAAATTGGCCAGTGGTTGATAAAAAATAAGTTTTTGCCAGCAGCGTCTTGCCTTATCCTGCAGTATTTAAACACCTCTTTCATTGCACTTAAACAGCCACATTCACCCTTAATAAAGACATTATATTAAGCACTATATACACCATCAGAGCGTTTATAATGTGAACTGTGTGACTTTATTCTACTTGTGGTTGCAGTTACAGAGAGTCGCCACTAGATGGTGGTATAACCCATAATACCAGCTCAATGCTTTCTGATGCTCATAGCACTGGGTTTATGATGAAGTGTCAACACTGCTTTATGACACACCCACACACACACCCGCACACACACACACACACACACACACAAACACACACACACACACAAACAAGCAACACACACACACACACACACACACACACACACACACACACACCCACACACACACACGGTCAATTCTCTGTATTCACGAGGGAAAGGGGAGAATCTATGTTGAAGGTTTCACTTCACAAAACTTTTAAGTATTAAAACATTGAGCGTTTACAAGACGATCAATATTTTCTTTTGTACCGAATGTGTCAATGGAGTAGAACTTACAAATATCAAGCGACCACTCCAAATGTTCAGTGTCCATTTACCATTTAGAGGCATATGTTTGAGTAGAATGAACATTTTGGTTTTATTCTATAAACTACTGACAACATTTCTACCAAATTCCAATACATGTCAATACATCATTAAAGAGCATTTTCAATAAGTAATGTAGAGATGAAGATTGAAGAACAATCCAGACTGGTCTCTTCATATTATCCAGAGCTGTATATATTTCTATCTTGCTCATTTGTATTTGGTTTGACATTCGTTTTTCGGTGTTGTTTTGTGATGTTTGTGCCATTTTTAATTTAATTGATTTTTTTTATTGAAAAAGGACATTGCACATAAATCAACATTTCTGTAAAAGCCAGCAGACTGATTTCCGACTGCAGTCCTTTGTCAAGATGTTAGAATGACCACAGAAGACTAAGATAACTAAAACATCCTCACCCAGCACCATGGGTTAGACAGGATATGCAGTATCTTATATATACATATGAGGTTGTTGCTCTGTGCTCCAGGTGGCACAGTGCTAGCCAGTTATCTGTGTCCTCTAATGTACCTACATGTCAGGCACTGTTACCAAAGTTAATGTTCAATTTCACGTGTCGATTGGATTTATCAGAAAATAGCATCATGAGCCTTAACCAACATGACGGGCTATAGGTTCACATCCAGGCTTCCAAAGCATTGGCATGATAGCCTTAACCAACCCTATGACGGGCTATAGGTTCACATCCAGGCTCCAAAGCATTAGCATGATAGCCTTAACCAACCCTATGACGGGCTATAGGTTCACATCCAGGCTTCAAAGCATTAGCATGATAGCCTTAACCAACCCTATGACGGGCTATAGGTTCACATCCAGGCTTCCAAAGCATTGGCATGATAGCCTTAACCAACATGACGGGCTATAGGTTCACATCCAGGCTTCCAAAGCATTGGCATGATAGCCTTAACCAACATGACGGGCTATAGGTTCACGTCCAGGCTTCCAAAGCATTGGCATGATAGCTTGCACCTATTTTAGTACAGTATTTTATTGAGTAATGTATTTTAATGTGTTCTATGTGTGTGTGTGTGTGTGTGTGTGTGTGTGTGTGTGTGTATGTTGGATGTGAGTGGACCATCTGAGTCCTTAATACAGATTATTATTATATTCTTTACATACATATTTACATATTTATATATATATATACTGTACATATATTCTGGGTTTATTTTATCTAAACTTTGGTTCTTATTGCACTATACGTTGTTACTCTTTTTACTCTTATCTTCTATACTATTTTTTAATTCTTTATTATTGAGGAGAGCCTGGAACACAAGCATTTCATTGCCAGCTATGACTGCTTGCCCGTTATGTTGTGCATTTGACGAATAAACTAACTTGAACTTGAACTTGAAAAGTGTTCACATTTTTGATTGCTTAAAGGCCAGTTTTAAAAATTGTGGTTGAATGTATGATACGAGGTGCTGTTCCTTATTTGTATTGGTACAATCCCCTCTTGATTTTAATATCTCCTCTTGAAGCTGTATATGAATACAAGTCTAATGAAGTACGGACCAGGCTAGAATATCAAGGCCTACTGTTGAAAGTTTGAGATAAATAAAAAAATAAAAAAATAAAATCTCCTGTTTGGACCGTGAGGGAGGAAACACAGTCTGCCCCTACAGGCCGGGAGGACACATTACAACTGCTGGTTAAAGCTGGTAACCATTTAATTAACCTTTATTTACACTCGAGAGATCAACTGAGGTGTGTGTGTGTGTGTGTGTGTGTGCGTGCGTGCGTGCGTGCGTGCGTGCGTGCGTGTGTGTGTGTGTGTGTGTGACCCTCATTTTCAATGATGTTACAGTCAAACAAATGCATTGTATATTTCGCATTGTACAATATACAGCAAATACACAACAGGCTGATAAAGAGACAACACTATTGAAACATTTAGACAAAGGTGTAGAATGGCTTCAATTAAAATGAAATGATGAAAGTACAATAAAGCCTGATTAAAACAGTTACAGGTAGAGTTTGGCAGATTTGAGATAGTTTAAATTGGTTAAAGGATATGAGGGTATTTGTTTTAATTTGCTGCTGTAAGTAATCACTGTTCATTTTGTGTTTATTTTGGAATATATTGTATGTAAATCTTTTGGTGGAAGCGAGAGAAAATGTGACAAAAATGAATTATTAGATTAGATTAGAAGTAATCTAATAATGGATCGGATTTATATAGCGCTTTTCAAGGCACTCAAAGCGCTTTACAGGGTTCCAGGTTCCATTCGTTCACACACAAGCTGTATCCCATTACAGAGACCGGCTCCTTGGAAGGACGCGGTCTCGCGGTCTATGAAGGCTGTAGCCCGTGAATGCCGATTCCAAGGCCGAACGACCGTTGTTCAATGAGACGGTCTCCGCAGGTCTCCGTTTACGAGCATTTCCGGTTTGCGTAACAAGCCGTTGCCTTGCGTGACGACTCGCCGCTCCTGTGCTGCCTAGCAACCCTGATTGCTGCCAACGGAAACAGCCTTGTCAACGGATGAAAAAAGAAAAAGAAGTTGCCTACCAGACGAACAGAAAAAAAAGTACAAGAAAAACAGAAAGGAAGATAAAAGTTAAGAAGATGGAGCAACACGTTGCTGTTTTGTTATTTTTATTTTTATTTTATGCCATCTCTGAAAAAAACGCAATGAATCATGGGATATGTTGGGCCACGAAGGATCCATCTGATGCAGCCTTCAAAGCCGTGAAACGAAGGCTGCATTTCTCTGCCGCATATGAGGAGCCTTGCAAATCGTTGCAAATGGAACAAGCCTTTGCGCGCCGCTATGACGCAATCGTTTTTCAAATGCAGCCTTCGTAGGCTGCAACCCCTGAATTGAGATCCAGCTCTTGTCATACCAGTGGTGGTAAAACTACGAGAGTAGCCACAGCTGCCCTGGGGACTGACATCTAGACAATCTACAACCTCACCACCAGATGGCGCCAAACACTGCGATATTACACACTGCACCTTTAAATGTCATATTTCAGTTTGTAGCATTGAACAGCTGTAAAAACGCTGCTGCAGCAAACTCCAGTCTGTTTGGATCTGTGAGGTTCAAAATCACCAAGAGTCCAAGGTGGCGGTCCCCCCAAAAAATTAAATATTTCATATTATATTCCGATTGGCCCCAAAATTGGCTGAAAGAATAAATAAGCATGGAAAATAAAATTAAGAAATAAGGAACCAAGATCAATATAATTTGCCAATCCTTGACATTTACCACGATTTTATAATTCCCCTCAAATTAAACCAATTTGCATTCAGTAACAAATTGTGGTGTAGTGTTGTTTCTGGGTGAGCGTAGCCATGACAAAGGCAAAAAACTATATAAAAATAGCATTCTTTGCACTGATGGTCTGGTTTGCTGTTTCATGTAATTTATGATCATCAGAGGAAACATGAGACTGTTTCAGAAATATTTAAAAGTTCCTCGTAGACACTTTAAAAATGCACATTTCTTCAGCTAAAGGCATTTTAGGTGAAACCAAAAACCAAACTGTTCATCCCACTTCCCTCTGGAGAATTCTGTATTTAGATATATCGGCTTTATGATGACATAACACACACACACACACGCAAGCACACGCGCGCACACACACACACACACACACGCACGCACACACACACACACACATGCACGCACACACACACACGCACACACGCAAGCACGCGCGCACACACACACACACACACGCAAGCACGCGCGCGCACACACACACACACACACACACAGGCACGCACGCACGCACGCACACACACACACACACACATGCACGCACACACACACACGCACACACGCAAGCACGCGCGCACACACACACACACGCAAGCACACGCACACAAACACACACACACACACACACACACCACACACACACAGACACACACACACACACACACACACACACACACACACACACTCACAGCGATCCTGGTGGAAGTGACTCATGACCGAATCGTTTGAATCAAAACTGAATATTTTTCTGTGTTTTATATAACGCTCTTTATATAGGGACGTTAAGCAAAGTTTACCACATCAGTGTGGAGGCCTCTGTGTGCGTGTGTGTGTGTGTGTGTGTGTGTGTGTGTGTGTGTGTGTGTGTGTGTGTGTGTGTGCGTGTGAGTCTGTGCGTGTGTGCGCGCGTGCTTGCGTGTGTGTGTGTGTGCGCATGTGCTTGCGTGTGTGCGTGTGTGTGTGTGTGTGTGCGTGCACGCGTGCTAGCGTGTGTGCGTGTGTGTGTGTGCGTGTGTGTGTGTGTGTGTGTCTGTGTGTGTGTGTGTGTGTGTGTGTGTGTGTGTGTGTGTGTGTCTGTGTGTGTGTGTGTGTGTGTGTGTGTGTGTGTGTGTGTGTGTGTGTATGTGCGTGTGTGTGTGTGTGTGTCTGTATGTTTGTGTGCGTGTGTGTGTGTGTTACCTGCTCCACTCCCACTGCCGCTCCACCTCACGCCTGAAAGCAGCTTCTAATTCTGTCCTAGAAGAAGAACAAGACATATAGGCAATGACAACAAGGTCTCCAACTGTTTTCTATTTAAAATATTTTTTTGCGGACAGGATTTTGCTTTTATTAGACAGTGTGTAGAGACAGAGATGAAATGTGTCAGAGAGGGGAATGACATGCAGAGAACCACCCGGGCTGGATTCTAACCCGGGTCTGCTGTGAAGAGGACAGACAGACAGACAGACAGACAGACAGAGAGGGGAATGACATGCAGAGAACGACCCGGCTGGATTCTAACCCGGGTCTGCTGTGAAGAGGACAGACAGACAGACAGACAGACAGACAGACAGACAGAGAGGGGAATGACATGCAGAGAACGACCCGGGCTGGATTCTAACCCGGGTCTGCTGGGAAGAGGACAGACAGACAGACAGACAGACAGACAGACAGACAGACAGACAGACAGACAGACAGAGAGGGGAAGGACATGCAGAGAACGACCCGGACTGGATTCTAACCCGGGTCTGCTGTGAAGAGGACAGAGACTCTATGGAGGGGGGGGGGGGGGGAATCTAACCACTACACAAAGAGCGTTCTGCTGAAATTGTATGCACCAATTTCTGCCCTTTCTGCATTAAAGGTGGAGTCAGTGATTCTGGAGAACGCTTGTTGTCAAAACCACTTTCTGTCAAAATCAGTGAATATCTCCTCATGATCCACTACCTGTCTGTACTGAGTGAATATCTCCTCATGATCCACTACCTGTCTGTACTGAGTGAATATCTCCTCATGATCCACTACCTGTCTGTACTGAGTGAATATCTCCTCATGATCCACTACCTGTCTGTACTGAGTGAATATCTCCTCATGATCCACTACCTGTCTGTACTGAGTGAATATCTCCTCATGATCCACTACCTGTCTGTACTGAGTGAATATCTCCTCATGATCCACTACCTGTCTGTACTGAGTGAATATCTCCTCATGATCCACTACCTGTCTGTACTGAGTGAATATCTCCTCATGATCCACTACCTGTCTGTACTGTGTGTGCTGATAAAACACACATGAGCGCTAACCCACAGTGGGCACAACTGGAGCGACAACACTATGCACAGCAGCAGTTCATGTGGACCAAACTCCAGCTGTTATAGCATGCTTTTTTAAACACTAAACATCTTGGCCAGCTCTAGTAGACATCAGGGGTATTTTTAACCATACTAAATCTGACCACAAGAATCAGGACATCCTAAATCTGTTTTCTACCATACTGAATAGTAGAGAGTATCGGGATTGAAACGCAGCCCTAGACTTTGCATTGCTGGGTAGCTTCCTGGGTGACACCACTGATATGACTTTCATTTTGGAGACTGCGGGTTCGATT
>CASHTC010000943.1:477763-482763 GCA_949357725.1 Hyperoplus immaculatus | reverse complement strand
GAGTGAATATCTCCTCATGATCCACTACCTGTCTGTACTGAGTGAATATCTCCTCATGATCCACTACCTGTCTGTACTGAGTGAATATCTCCTCATGATCCGCTACCTGTCTGTACTGAGTGAATATCTCCTCATGATCCACTACCTGTCTGTACTGAGTGAATATCTCCTCATGATCCACTACCTGTCTGTACTGTGTGAATATCTCCTCATGATCCACTACCTGTCTGTACTGAGTGAATATCTCCTCATGATCCACTACCTGTCTGTACTGAGTGAATATCTCCTCATGATCCACTACCTGTCTGTGCTGAGTGAATATCTCCTCATGATCCACTACCTGTCTGTGCTGAGTGAATATCTCCTCATGATCCACTACCTGTCTGTACTGAGTGAATATCTCCTCATGATCCGCTACCTGTCTGTACTGAGTGAATATCTCCTCATGATCCGCTACCGGTCTGTGCTGATTTTGTAATCAGTACTCTAATCTTAGTGGTTTTAAGGTTCTCCTCACACCACTGGTGCAGCCACATTTACAGAGCCTAGGCTGTGTATTAACACTGGTGCAGCCACATTTACAGAGCCTAGGCTGTGTATTAACACTGGTGCTGGCCATAAAAATTAGTTCATTTCATCGTCTGTTTTTAGCAAATGCACATTCTCACAAGAGCCAGCAGATGGCAAAAACCCACTCACCTCTCTCTCTGTCTCTCTCTCTCTCTCTCTCTATCCCTCTCTCTTTCTCTCTCCCTCTGCCTCTACCTCTCTCTCTACCTCTCCCTCTCCCTCTCTACCTCTCTCCCTCCCTCTCTCTCTCTTCCTCTCTCTGCCTCGCTCTCTCTCTCCACCTCTCCCTCTCTACCTCTCTCTCTTCCTCTCTCTGCCTCTCTCTCTCTGTCCCTCCCTCTCTCTCTCTCTATCTCTCTCTCTCACTCTCTCTTAGCCAATCACAGCCCAGATAGCCCGAGGGTTTTAGTAGGCGGGCTCTAGAAAGAGAGGCAGTGAATAGACAGCCAGAGCTTTCAGATAAAAGTCAAAGAGTTACAGCAAACCAGACTCTGCGCTCGGAGGAAAACTAACCAGAAACACTGCCAACAATCCTACATTAAACAGAGGGGTAGAAGAAGAGAAAGCAGCTTGTAGAGACAGTATTGTTTGTGTTTGTATGGCTTCAACAGCTGAATACTCTAGCTTCCTGGATTTGTGTGTGTGTGTGTTTTGAGCGTGTGAGAATGAACCGGGGTCGCAACTAAGGAAGGAAGCATACAGGAGGGAGGAAGCTACTTTTAAAAAGACAATCTGCAACCCAACAAGCAAGTATTCACTCTGTTCTATTATAACACACACACACACACACACACACACACACACACACACACACACACACACACACACACACACACACACACAGAAATCTCACACACACACACTGACTGAAATCACACACACACACACACACACACACACACACACACACACACTCAAACACACACACACACACACACACAGACTGAAAGCTTACACACAGGCTCATGCTCTCTCTCTCTCACACACACACACACACACACACACACACACACACACACACACGGAAGATCTTGAAGCAGTAGACTACTTCCTGTGTGTTAAGTAAGTTTGTTTATTTGTTTATTTTCTTCAAAGTTTTCAATCACAAAACAGGCTCATTTTACATCACTTAAAGCAACAGTGCGTAACTTATGACATAAAACATTTCTTGTAACAGGGAGAGGAGCGGAAAACATTCATTTTGTAATTGATAATCTTACATCTTTGTTCATGAAAGCGTAGCAGAGTACGTACTAAATTAGCCTGCACGAAATGGGGATAACTTGCGATGTGCGATAACATTGTTGAATACTGTGATGATTTGCGATCAGAAAACAAATGCTTGAACCTCCTGAAACTACAAGGGTCTTTTAAATATTTCTGAAACAGTCTCATTTTCCCTCAGATGATCATAAATTACATGTAACAGCAAACAAAATCACAGTTTACTTTGCTTCACCGTGGTCATATCACCGTTATTAATCTGACATAGTCACATATAAATACATTACCTCATGGCCATGCATCCTGCCGTCTCTCTTTCACTCTCTTCCTAAACAAAATCTATCTATCTATCTATCTATCTATCTATCTATCTATCTATCTATCTATCTATCTATCTATCTATCTATCTATCTATCTATCTATCTATCTATCTATCTATCTATCTATCTATCTATCTATCATTGTAAAAAACACTACCGTTTTTATCCAGAGGTGCCGCTAGAATCAACTGAAACTCAAAAGTTCCCCGTAGCTACTCTAAAGCTGTAGTGCGTAGTGTAAACTGGCATGTTGCTACGGTGGCTCCTTTTATCACAAACCTTATGTTTACATACCAGTTTACAGAGCCTAGGCTTTGTATTAACACTGATTTTAAGCACGCACACACAGTACAGACAGGTAGTGGATCATGAGGAGATATTCACTGATTTTGACTAAAACTGATTTTGACAACAAGCGTTCTCCAAAATCGCTGACAAAAATGTTCCAGAAGTTCCATCAATTATTTGATATAGTTTGGTTTATACTCAACCCTCAACTACAGGGTCGTCGGTTGGATCCCCGTCTCCCCGCCACATGTCCAAGTGTCCCTTGGCAAAGAGACACTGAACCCTAAATGTCTCCTGATAGTTAGCTTGCAGCCTGCGTGGTAGCTGCTGCTGCTATCGGTGTATGAATGTGTGTGTGAATGGTAACGTGGGAAAGGAAAACAGGTCTCCCTTGAAAAACAGTCTCCGGTCTCAATGGGATTTACCTGTAGAAATAAAGATCAGAAAAACATCATACTAACCATACTTTTATGTTTCATTTAATTTCAGGGCTGGAGTTGTGAGTGAATCCGTCACAATGGCCGACCATCACCGCTGCTACTCTCACCTAGCTACCTCTTCCATCACCTCATCATATCGGCTCCGTCTGTGAGAAGAAAAAATCACCCGTTGAAAGTTGAAAACGCAGCTCTCTGATTGGTAGGAACCATGGACCAATCACACAGCGAGGAGGAGGAAGGGGAGGAGCCAGGCGACGCGACAGAAGGAATGGCGTCCTCTAGTTCGTCTGCGTCAAACACCGAGCTAACCGCCGCGCCGCCACCAGCGTTAGCCGTGTCACCGCGAGGCCAAAACAGGACGTTCACCGGACTCAAGATATTCTGTAGAAGGTAAGGGGACACACACACACACACACTCACACACATACACACACACACGCATGCACGCATGCACGCACGCACGCACACACACACACACATACACAGGGGGCTGTCTTTAAAACACAGTTCAATTCACTCTGGGTGGCTGTGGAGAAGCGTGTGGGGCGGTCGACCCTCAACTACATGGTTGGTGGTTTGATCCCCGTCTCCCCTGCCACATGTCCAAGTGTCCTTGAGCAAGACTTTGAACCCTAATGAGTATTTTTTTTATTTTTTTTATTAACCTTTATTTATACAGGTAAAATCTCATGGAGACCCAGGGTCTCATTTACAAGAGAGACCTGTTCAGGTCGGCGTCAGCAGCAACACAAAGTTACATACTAACTAAACATACAGGAGACACAACACAGAACACAAACGGTAAAATAACGCAGTACAAAGGGCAAAGAACAAGTTAAGTACAAGTTAAGTTATGTACAAGTGCAGACCCCCACGGACTGTCTCAACAGCCGTCCTACTAGCAGTCTAAAGTCCCCTAAAGAAATAAAACTGGACAGCTTCAGCCTCTGCTGGAGCTTGTTCCAGGTTGCAGGCGCAGCGTAGGAAAATGCCTTCTTGCCCAGTTCAGTACGGACTGACGGGATGGCAAATGAGATGAAGTCCAGGGACCGGAGGCTGTGATCGGACTGTTTCCGTGCCAGATACATTGACCAATAAGAGGGGAGCAGTCCGATAATGGATTTATAGATAAAAAGATACCAGTGAGTGGTTCTGCGCATGGAAAGTGAAGACCAGTTTGTGAGAGAGTACAATGTACAGTGATGTGTGAGGGGTTTACAATCAGTTATGAATCTCAAGGCCCCGTGATATGCGGCATCCAGCAGAGTGAGCAGAGGCATTCATATATACAACATCCCCATAATCCAGGAGTGGCAAGACAGTGGCCGCAACAATACGTTTTCTGGCTTTAAAAGAGTAACAGGCTCTATTTCTGAAGAAAAACCCCAACTTCAACCTCAATTTCTTCAGTAACTGGTCAACATGACATTCAAAAGAAAGGCTATCATCCACTGTGATGCCTAGATATTTGTAAGTGGCCACAGACTCAAGTGGAATACCCTGAGCAGACATAATACAGGGTAGAACAGCAGGTACCTTCCTTTTATTAGAAAAGAACATCATCTTGGTTTTACCTGCATTTAGAACTAGCCTTAGTTGAAATAACTGCACCTGAATGGTGTCAAAAGCAGACTGCAGGTCAGTGAACACCTGGCCAACAGAAGATGCACAACAATAGACAACGGTGTCGTCAGCATAAAGATGTACAGATGCATTAATATTTTGGCCCACCTCATTTATATAGATGGTAAAGAGAGTTGGTCCTAAGATAGAATCTTGCGGCACACCATCTGTAGTGTTTAGGAACTCGGAGCAAAGACCATCGGACTGCACACACTGTTTACGGTTGGAAAGGTAGTTAGAAAACCAGCCAACTGCATGGTCTGACAATCCAATGGTGGACAGTCGCTGACTGTATGAATGTGTGTGTGAATGGTAACGTGTGAATGGGAACAGGTCTCCCCTGAAAAAGAGTCTCCGGTCTCAATGGGATTTACCTGTATAAATAAAAGGTTAAAAATGACTCAGATATACTCACATGCAGAAAACAGAAATGAGGGATGCGTCGAAAAAAGCTAAAAAAAATCACTTTCACTATTCTATATACGAATATATACACTATATACGAAAAAGTGAAAAAGTTGAAGTAGGTCAATTC
>CASHTC010000943.1:470263-475263 GCA_949357725.1 Hyperoplus immaculatus | reverse complement strand
ACAGCAAACGAGACCATCAGTGCAAAGAATGCTATTTTTATATAGTTTTTGTCATGGGTATACGCTCACCCAGGAACAACAGCTGGCATGGTAAAAACACTACCGCTTTTGTCCAAAGGGGGCGCTAGAATTAACACAAACTGAAAGTTCCTCAGAGCACCTTTTAAATGTACAGTGAATACGTACTGGTGTTGGATTGGTTATTTATTTTTTAAAGGTGTAGTCAGTGATTCTGGAAAACGCTTTTTGTCAAAATCACTTTATGTCAAAATCAGTGAATATCTCCTCATGATCCACTACCTGTCTGTACTGTGTGTGCACTAAAAAAAAAAATCCAGTGTTAATACACAGTCTAGGCTCTGTAAACTGGCTTTTAAACAAAGGGTACCCACCGTAGCCACTGTCAACATTCCCGTTTACAGAGCCTAGGCTGTGTATTAAAGGGGACATATTATGAAAAACCAAACATTGCCGGTGTTTGGGCACACTGTTTAGGTTATTGGCGTCCCTACCAGCACACACAAGCTTCAAAAAGACAAATATGTCAGTTTCTTCTGGGACACTTATTTCGAAAAAGGGGGGATTTGAAGGTTTGTTCCAAAAAACACCGACTGATGACGAAATCGGTCGGTTTTCATTATCATAAATACTCCCACGGGAAAGCTCGCCAGAAACTCTGCAGTTGATTGGCAAATCAAGACGCCCCGTTGGTAACCACACACACCTGGCTGAGCCTCCACTCGCTCATGCAACAACAAGCTGCAGTGTGAGCTCAACCTCAAGCTAGCATCACACCCCAGCCTCGAAGCACACTAGGGCTGAATGGATTTACTTCATTTCTTGTTAGGCTATCTCCAGCAAAGGTTTGCAATCTGTCAGTGTGATCAAAGCCTTTTTACTGGAGTGTGGAGGAGACTGTGCCAGGAAGACTGAGAGACACCATCCGTCCGAAATGTAAGTAGTCCTATTTTAAAAATAATTCTGTCCGTTTGTTAGTTCAATGGCTGTAATGTGCTTTATATTATCCCTCCTATAATAACCAACACCGACTGAAATGAGAGAATGCGGGGTTTAGTCGTTAGCATTAGCGCCCGCTAGCTTAGAGCTGTGAGTCTTTTGCAGTGACTGTTATTTGGCTCTTTTGTGAGCTCACGTTAGTCCTGCCGTGACAGCCCCTGAGTGAAAAACAGACGGTGAAACTGTAGGGTGTGTTGGAAACTGAAGAGTATTTTTTTTAATAGCTTCATCCTGCTACCTGCTAGCTGATTGTATAGCTCAAGTACACACCGCAATAAGTCTGCGGACAGTGTGTAGTACAAGCAGCAGTGGGCCTATCACATGATCTCCAGTGTAATGTACACATAGACAGGAATACTGTAAGTTGTCTCTGCTGGTGTTTGTTTCCTGTCCATTATATTTCAAAAAGCACACAGTATCACTCAGAACGTGTTGCTTATTGAGCCAGGGCTATACTGAATTTGTTGTAGCTTTGCCATAACAGATGTATGATGTAGGCCTATACATGTCAGCTAGGCTACATGATGTAACATTGAATGTGCCATGTTTTACAGGTGTCTGAGTGACCTGATGGAGCCGGACGGAGCCACCAAGACCGTCACACTATCCGTTCCTTCAGAGGAGGATGTGTTCACTGGGGGGGGACAGGTGGTCTTCTTCAGGGCCCAACAACAACTGGACAGTTACATAAAAGTTATGGCTTTGCTTCTGTTTGATATGTACACTTCATATTTTCATTCCACTGGCTATGAATAAACTGCTTTATTTTTAAGTATGTTTTTGGTCTTTTTAAAATGTAATGATACTGTTTTATCAGAGAAAATCTTCAGCGAGATGAAAATGTGAGTTTCAAGTAATCCTTTACTACAGGTAGCAAACAGTGACAGTAAGCAACACAATACATTTTTTAACGGTAAAACTTTATTATGAATGAGTGATCACAATACAAATGATACATTATCTACTAGATATTGAAATGTTGTCAGATAATTTGCAGCTCTGACAAACCTGAAGCATAATTATTTCAACCATACATTTTACAAAAGATAATGCCTTTCCAGTGACTCTTGACATGATTCAGGATACATTCTTTTCCATTATGGTTACTGTACATTTTTACATGTCAACTCAGTATCGGTTCACAACCAAAGCTTTTTCACTCCACTGGGCTGTAGACCATTCCACAGACCTGTAAAGACAAATGTAAAACAGGGTGTATGTTACCAGTTTAGAGAGTTTATGCATAAATACTTAGCTCAAATTATGTTATTGACTGTGACATAATTAAACAGTATTTACCTGAGGATAATGTCAGGGAAATCAGAAATCTTGATGCCATTTTCACAGTTTCCAGCTCAGACTCCTGTCTGAACAGGTTCAGTTGTACATCTTTTAGTTTAGAACTGGTTAGTGTGCCGATATTTGCGGTAGAAATGAAGCTAAACATGTTTACATTGGTCTCCATGCTGCATTGGCCAAAAGTAAACTAAACTGACAGCTGGGCGTGTGCCATGCCCATGTCGGTAGGTATAGAGTAAATGAGCAGGGCGGTGCATGCACGCCCATGTAGATCTGACCAGTCAGAGCAGACTAGGATTTTTGCGAAGGGGGGTAAGATGTCAAAACCAACCTTTTGAGATAGAGAGCAGAGAAGGCTGAAAAAGGCGATGAAGAAATGGGAAATGGTAGAAAACTATTGGGTTTTATGAACAATAAACCATGAAAACCTTTTCTAGTAGACCTTGGAAATACACCTTTAAAACCGAGATTTAGCATAATATGGCCCCTTTAACACTGGATTTTTTTCAGTGCACACACAGTACAGACAGGTAGTGGATCATGAGGAGATATTCACTCAGTACAGACAGGTAGTGGATCATGAGGAGATATTCACACAGTACAGACAGGTAGTGGATCATGAGGAGATATTCACTGATTTTGACAACAAGCGTTCTCCAGAATCACTGACTTCATACATGTTGTCTGTCCGATATCTCTTGAACGCTTTGAGGGAGTTTCTTCAAACTTTGATGTTAATTCTAGTTTCAACTGAATAGACTTTGGAGGTCAAAGGTCAAAGTTGAAAGGTCACTGTGACCTCAAATCCTGTGAATACATTTTGGAATTTTTGTAAAATTTTGCACAAAATTGCACTTGGACTCAGGGGGTGAACTGAATAAATTTTGGAGGTCAAAGGTTACTGTGAACTTACATAATATAAGACCGCACTCAGTTACCAGCTATAACACACACACACACGCACGCACGCACGCATGCACGCACACACACACACACACACACACACACAACACACACACACACTATTATTATGCTTCTAGCTTGAGGTCATAGTGAGCTCCTGTCTGACTTCCAGTTTTGAATCTGAGTAAGTTATCTGTGTGTGTGTGTGTCTCTGTGTATGTCTCTGTGTGTGTGTCTCTCTCTCTTTGTGTGTGTGTGTGTGTGTGTGTGTGTGTCTCTCTCTCTTTGTGTGTGTCTCTGTGTGTGTATAATATTATATATAGCACTTTTCTAGTTACTTAAATTCGCTTGTAATGCGTGTTAACATTCCCTGCGTTCCGAATCGCATACTTTCTACTATATAGTATGTAGAAAAAAGATTTAGGATGTCCCGATTCTTGTGGCCAGATTTAGGATGGTTAGAAGTACCCGGATGTCCTACTTAATCCAGCCAAAATTTTTAGTGTTGAAAACTGCATCCTATTTGGGCAATTCTGACCCACAATCCGGTGCGCACGTGAAGTGACGTCACATCGATGAAGCCTCCATATGAAAACAAACGGGGATGCGACGGATATAAAAGCAAGAGGCAAGATCAAGGCGCAATGTTATGATGAAATAAGAGAGTAAAGTATGTCCCAATAGTATGCCTACTGCATCCCAACTAGATTATTTTTATCGTCGGATGTAGTATGTAGAATAGAGAAAAGAAAGAGTATGCGATTCTGAACGCAAGGATTGTGTGAGTGTGCAGGTGAACGGTGTCACATCCTAACCCTTCCCCCCTGTCCCAGTGTCACGTCCTAACCCTTCCCCCCTGTGAATACAGAGGTAGAAAGGTGCCTCATAATAATCTGCTCAAAATCCTCCAGGGGACTCTAACTATAGCCGCTATTAACAGATTGGGACAGAAATTAATTAAAGAGCGTCAGTTTAAGGCTCGTAATGGGACCTTCCCCCTCCCCAGGACACACACACACACACTCACACTCACACTCACACACACACGCTCACACTCACACTCACACTCACACTCACACACATTCACACACACTCACACACACACACGCACACACACACGCTCACACTCACACTCACACTCACTCACACTCACACTCACACACACACTCACACTCACACACACACTCACACACACACTCACACTCACACTCACACTCACACTCGCACTCGCACACGCACACGCACACGCACACGCACACACACACACTCACACACTCACACTCACACACACTCACACGCACACGCACACGCACACACTCACTCACGCACACGCACACGCACACGCTCACACTCACACTCACTCACACTCACACTCACACACACACACACACACACACTCACTCACACTCACACACACACACACACACACACACACACACACACACACACACACACACACAGTCAAGGGCTTATAAGGATATAAGAGACAGGCAGGGAGGGTAGTAAAGGTGTAGTCAGTGATTCTGGAGAACGCTTGTTTGTCAAAATCACTTTATTTTAAATCAAAATCAGTGAATATCTCCTCATGATCCACTACCTGTCTGTCTGTCTGTCTGTCTGTCTGTCTGTCTGTCTGTCTCCTCATGATCCACTACCTGTCTGTACTGAGTGAATATCTCCTCATGATCCACTACCTGTCTGTACTGAGTGAATATCTCCTCATGATCCACTACCTGTCTGTCTGTCTGTCTGTCTGTCTGTCTGTCTGTCTGTCTCCTCAT
>CASHTC010000943.1:452763-462763 GCA_949357725.1 Hyperoplus immaculatus | reverse complement strand
ACAGACAGGCAGACACACACACACAGAGACAGACAGACAGACACACACACACACACACACACACACACACAGACAGGCAGACACACACAGAGACAGACAGACAGACAGACAGACAGACAGACAGACAGACAGACACACGCAGACACACACAGAGACAGACAGACAGACAGACACACACACACACACACAAACAGGCAGACACACGCAGACACACACAGAGACAGACAGACACACAGACACACAGACAGACAGACAGACAGACAGACAGACAGACAGATATTTATAATCAATATATTTATTTAGAATTAAATAAAAATAAATAAAGTCCACTGCCTTACAACAAACCGTTTAGTGCGTTTGTGGTGTAGTGGTTAAATTCCCCCCACCCCCCTCCATAGAGTCTCAGTCCTCTTCACAGCAGACCCGGGTTAGAATCCAGCCCGGGTGGTTCTCTGCATGTCATTACCCTCTCTGTCTGTCTGTCTGTCTGTCTGTCTGTCTGTCTGTCTGTCCTCTTCACAGCAGACCCGGGTTAGAATCCAGCCCGGGTCGTTCTCTGCATGTCATTCCCCTCTCTGTCTGTCTGTCTGTCTGTCTGTCTGTCTGTCTGTCTGTCTGTCTGTCTGTCCTCTTCACAGCAGACCCGGGTTAGAATCCAGCCCGGGTCGTTCTCTGCATGTCATTCCCCTCTCTGTCTGTCTGTCTGTCTGTCTGTCTGTCTGTCTGTCTGTCCTCTTCACAGCAGACCCGGGTTAGAATCCAGCCCGGGTCGTTCTCTGCATGTCATTCCCCTCTCTGTCTGTCTGTCTGTCTGTCTGTCTGTCTGTCTGTCTGTCTGTCTGTCCTCTTCACAGCAGACCCGGGTTAGAATCCAGCCCGGGTCGTTCTCTGCATGTCATTCCCCTCTCTGTCTGTCTGTCTGTCTGTCTGTCTGTCTGTCTGTCTGTCTGTCTGTCCTCTTCACAGCAGACCCGGGTTAGAATCCAGCCCGGGTGGTTCTCTGCATGTCATTCCCCTCTCTGTCTGTCTGTCTGTCTGTCTGTCTGTCTGTCTGTCTGTCTGTCTGTCTGTCTGTCCTCTTCACAGCAGACCCGGGTTAGAATCCAGCCCGGGTGGTTCTCTGCATGTCATTCCCCTGTCTGTCTGTCTGTCTGTCTGTCTGTCTGTCTGTCTGTCTGTCCTCTTCACAGCAGACCTGGGTTAGAATCCAGCCCGGGTCGTTCTCTGCATGTCATTCCCCTCTCTGACACATTTCATCTCTGTCTCTACACACTGTCTAATAAAGAAAAAATGCAACAGTAAAAAAAGATAAAAAAATAAATTTTGACAATAAAGGTTAACATATAAAAAAATTAAATATTAATTTTAATAAAAATATTATGACATACGTATAAGATTGTCAGCAGAAGTACAAAGGTTTCTTCTTCTTCTTCTTCTTCTTCTTCTTCTTCTTCTTCTTCTTCTTCTTCTTCTTCTTCTTCTTCTTCTTCTTCTTCTTCTTCTTCTTCTTCTTCTTATTATTATTTTTAAAGTAATTAATTACATTTTTTATTCATTTTAATTTCTGCCTTCGTAACCAGTTTGTTGCTAGCAGCATCATCGGTCCTGTTGCCATGCCGTTAACTCCATAGAAACCACCGAAGCGACCAATAGAATGCGTTCGTTAATGAGAGTCAGAAACGTTATTAACACAAACGTTTGGACACATCCATAATGCATTGAGTGTGTGTGTGTGTGTGTGTGTGTGTGTGTGTGTGTTTTGTCCTTGAAGTGTAAATGTTGATTATTCTGGGACGTTTGGAGTGGCGGCTTCATTCATGTCAACATGTGAAGAGACCGACACACACACACACACACACACACACACACACACACACACACACACTCACAAAGAGCGGCGCAAAAATAAGGTAATAAAAAGCCTTAATGATTTAATAATCAATAAATTAGTCAAATTAATAAATTAAGTTAAGTTAATTTATAGAATCAGATAAATAGTCCAGGTTTTTCTCTTAGCAGTAGAATCAACAACTGAAACATTTCTTGGGCTCTTCTTGGGGATTTTTCTGAGCTCCTGCACCAGTGTCTAGGGGGGGGGACACCAGTTTGTAAACGCTGCCATACTGAGAAATACAGAGAGAGTTTTGTGGCGCTAACAATAGGCTTAATCAACTTTGTGTCAACTCATTTGGCTGGTGGCTTGAATGTAACCGAGAAAGTTACGCACAATAGCTTTAAATTATTATAGTTTTCTTTCCACATTTATCTGAGCAGCTCTTGTCTGTCTGTCTGTCTATCTGTGTGTCTGTGTGTCTGTGTGTCTGTGTGCGTGTCTGTCTGTGTGCGTGTCTGTCTGTCTGTCTGTCTGTCTGTCTGTCTGTCTGTCTGTCTGTCTGTGTTTTTAACTAAATTTAACTAAAGCATGTGTATATTTTGGCAGCATCTAGTTGTGAGATTGTAGATGTCAGCGCTCCCTTGCTAACCCCTCCCTCTGGGTAAATTTACAGAAGCTACGGTGGCCTTTAAGGACAAAAAGCTAGTTACTAAACCCTAAAGTCAAACCATGTGTTGTTTACTTCCTGTGTGATGTTTAGCCGGTGATAATCCGTGCACGCTTTCTCTCTCTCACACACACACACACACACACACACACACACACACAACACCCTCTCTCTCTCACTCACTCTCACACACACTCACTCTGTCCCTCCCTCCCCTGACACACACACACACACACACACACACACACACACACACACACACACACACACACACACACACACACATTCCCTCCCTCCCCCGTCCCTGTGCGGTCTCACTCAGCTTTTCGTCTCTCACTCGTCCGTCCGACTGATCTCTTCTTCAGGTCGTATAAACTCTTTCTTATTCTACTATCTTTTAATCTGTAGCTTTAAGTTTGTAGTTTAATTAATTTGCTGGACCATCACATAGATAGACAGATAGATGGATAGATAGATAGATAGATAGATAGATAGATAGATAGATAGATAGATAGATAGATAGATAGATAGATAGATAGATAGATAGATAGATAGATGGATGGATAGATGCATGGATAGACAGACAGACAGACAGATATTCTCTCTGTGTCCTTTGAGCCACTTGTTGCACGTTAACGTTGAATTTTGGCTTGTAAGTGTGTGAATATTTTGTGCTATTTTAACCCGGCTGGTTTCTCATGAACATGTTCAATACTTTGCTAAACCTTTACCTTTGCTTAAGTCACATGTTTCTTCTGTTCGGTTTCATGTCAGATCAAATATTAAGCTTTTGGTTATATTATGTGTTGGCTGTTTTAAGACAGAAACAATTATTGGACTGTTGGATGAAAATGAGCCTGATTGTCTAACCGTAGCTAAATCTGACACTTGCCCTCTGGTGCTCATATTTATTACAGTTTTTGCCTAATGCTTACACACTAATAGTGGTTTCCAGGCCCAAAGCATCACAACCTCTAACTTTGGTGACCATGCCCTAAACACAAGCACCAAGCCTACAAACACAATAAGTGCTTTGCACTGTGTTTGAAATTCACCAACACACTTTTTGCAAAACACTACACACAGTGTTTTACATAAGACACATTGGTCAAAAAGGAAATCACCTGCAATCCTTTGGAAAACACATCTATTTAAAATAACTAACTAATAACTAACATTGGAAAAGCACACAGACTCACACACATGAAAAATAAAAAATAAAGCTAATATAATACCAATCAGTGTGAGCCTTAGCATTACACATAGACCTCAGGTGAGCTCAGCAAGAGACAGTAAGAGTCAGGGGAAGAGGACAAGAGAGAGAGAGAGAGAGAGAGAGAGAGAGAGAGAGAGACAGGGGAAGAGGACAAAAGAGAGCGGCAGGAGGACGATGACAAAGGAGACAACAGACGGAGACAGGGTCACTATAGTGGACCATGTTATAGATCATGGCCTAACAATATAGGAGGCTGGTCTGAGATGCAGCCCAACAACACAATAGCTCCATAATTAGGACATTTAGACTGGATATCAGGAATATTTTTGCTGTTGCTTCTGAAAGGATGACATTGCATGTGATGTCGATGAGGCGATGTAGCCAGACACAAACGGGAGGCGGTATCCAAAGGATTCATAATCCACTCGCCCCATTCCTTACAACACTTCTTTTTTTTTACTGTAATGGTTTCAGAGTTCATAGTGACACACTGAATTGCTTGTTGAACTGCGATCCTACCTATTCGTTGTGTTTTTTTCTTTTGTTGGCCAAAACCATGAAATTGCAATATAAACTTTTTTTCTTTTCTAATTGAAAATATAGTGGATCAATCTTTCCAAAAAATTCTGCAAAAGGTTGGATACGGCACGCAAGGCGATATTTCTCCCGTTGCTTGGCAAGGGAGGACATTGTCTGTGACGTGGATGATGTGATGTGGCCAGATGCCAAAAGGAGACAGGATTCATAGCCGAAATGTCTTCCAATCATTCCCTTAGAACGCTATGTTTTGTAGAACATTCTAGTTGTACCATTTCTTTTTTTACTTTTGCAAAAACCTGAAATGGCGAAATAAAAATAAAAGATCTGAAGCGTTTACATTTTGTTTTCATGTGTCTAGATCAACTGTAATGGATCAATCTTTCACACAAAAAAATCTGTATGAGACTTTTAAAGTCAAAAACCATCCAAAGCACTGAATACAGCTGTGTTTTGCATAAAGCCCATCTGTGTGTTGTTGCTGCTAGGAAAGAGTCATTCAAAGGTGCATGTGTGTATTGTTTTGATGCTAAAAACAGTTTTGAAATGGGATTGTTAGGTTTTGTTTCAAGAGTTTCATTTTGCCGTATAAGTTAGAAGTTTATCTCCATGTGCTCTGCCTCATTCGGCCTGTGTGTTAAGTTTTGACACAGTGGGCCAAAGTCTGCAACATGTGTGAGCATTCGGCAAAAACTGTAATGTGCTTAAATCATCTTATCAATTTATCACTTAGAACTGTCCCACGATCGAGGTGAGAGGCACCAATATCCTTCCATTAAAGTCTCTACGAGGAACTTTAAATATTTCTGAAACAGTCTCATTTTTCCTCTGATGGTCATAAATTACATGTAACAGCAAAAGAGACCATCAGTGCAAAGAATGCTATTTTTATATAGTTTTTCTTGATGCCTTTGTCATGGGTATACGCTCACCCAGGAACAACAGCTGGCGTGGTAAAAACACTACTGCTTTTTTCTGCACCAGAATTGCCCATCACTTGGACTTCAACATAAAATGTGTGAGAGTTAACGTGTGTGTGTGTGTGTGTGTGTGTGTGTGTGTGTGTGTGTGTGGGCCTAGGTGTGGGCTAATTGAAGAAAATTGTAATAATATTAATATTACGAGGCATTGAAAAAGAAAAAGGACACTTGGCATGGTGGGTCAAAACCTACGTAGATGTTACACACACACACACACACACACACACACACCTTAGAGGAACAGAGGAACAGATGTTGCAAATATACAGGTGCGTCTATAATTAATAATATTTGTGTATTTGTGTTTGTGTCGTCTCCTATACAAACCTTCGCTATTATTAGTTAGTTATTAATGATCTGTGGCATCAGTTTATCACACACGCACACACACACACACACACACACACACACACACACACACACACACTCTCTTGGCATCAGTTTATCTTGTTCACTTTATTACAAACGTCTGTTGCTGTTTGTCGAACCAACAATAGCTCATAATTCACCTAGCAGCTGGTCTGTCTGTGTGTTTGCTTTGAGATAGTGTGTGTGTGTGTGTGTTTGCTGTGAGATTGTGTTTTCTAGATACGGAAGTTTAAACATTGTTGTTAAGAGCTGTGCTGATGGCAAGGAATATATATTTTTTATAAACTTCACTTTGAAAAAAATAATTTAAAATCATTGCACTTCACACACACACACACACACACACACACACACACACACACACACACACACACACACACACACACACACACACACACACATTCATGAGCCAAGTTTAACTCATACTGAACATTTGCAAAACAGATTATTCGATTATGAATATCATGTTCTTATTTTTTTTTTTCAACTTTCAGTTTGTGTTAATTCTAGCGCCCCCCTTTGGACAAAAGCAGTAGTGTCTTTACCACGCCAGCTGTTGTTCCTGGGTGAGCGTATACCCATGGCAAAGGCATTAAGTCTCGTTTGCTGTTACATGTGATTTATGATCATCAGAGGAAAAATTTGACTGTTTCAGAAATATTTAAAAGTTCCTCGTGGAGACTTTTATCTGTTCATGTGCCAAAGTGTTTATGGTAGAACATCACAGAAGGAACAGTTTACATTGATTTCCTATTGACACCATAAGGCTGTGCTTTGACTTGAAACCTGATATGTGTGTGTGTGTGTGTGTGTGTGTGTGTGTGTGTGTGTCTGTGTGTGTGTGTGTCTGTAACTGTGTGTGTGTGTGTGTGTGTGTGTGCTCAGCAGGTACACAGGTGAGAGTGAGGAGCTGATATAAATAGATTTAGTTTCTGTCGCTAATCTGTTGTTGGTCGGTCGCCATGGTGATAATCAGTCTGTCTGCTCACTGTGTAAGCTCAAGAGCCAATGATCCCATTTAAAGCTATAGTGCGTAACTTTCACACACGCACGGACACTGGGACGGACGGGCGGACAGACACAGACACACACAGATACACACACACACACACACACACACACACACACACACACACACAGACAGTGAACCCATGTATTACCTTAAAGCATAAGTGCGTAACTTTCTCATATAAATCCTCATTCTTATTTTTTTTTTCAAGTAACATTTATTGTGTTAAAGGTGCTCCGAGGAACTTTGCACAGTGTCTCATTCTCAATAGAGACCTGTTGACACGGTTGTCTGCAGTTGGTGATTGAGATAGACAGACAGACAGACAGACAGACAGACAGACAGACAGACAGACAGACGGGTAGCGAAGGCTTTTAATTACAGTTCCTTCCTGATGTCGTGCTGATGGTCATGTGGAGTTTCTTCCTCTCAGCGTTTTATTATTCATGATTCTGTTGTTGAAATGTTAAATAGGAACAAGACACAAGGGAGGAAATACACAGAATGATGGATGGATGAATAGATAGATAGATAGATAGATAGATAGATAGATAGATAGATAGATAGATAGATAGATAGATAGATAGATAGATAGATAGATAGATAGATAGTGGTTAAGATGCATTAGCGCTAGGTAAGGAGTCAGACATGAGGAAAGGTAGTTCAACCTCTTGGCAAAATTTTGAATGCTGAAGACAAATTTTGAATTTAAAAGACAAATTTTGAGTGATATGTGTGCAGAGCTAGGACTGAGTGTCCGGATTATCAAAAATGCATCAGTGTGTTGGTCCATCAGTTTTATAGAGAGCCCAAGTCAGTTAGAAAATATGTATTTCTTGTAATATAAGTGCTTTTCCTTAAGTCTCTTTCCCTAGTTGAAACCTCTTCCATATATTAACCCTTCTTCACCCCTACACAGCCAGACAGGATTGCTACAGAATGGACACTTTCTTCCGCCGTCACTTTAAGAGAAAGGAGGCTCCTTTGCCAGTGAGTTTCGATGATAAGTCCTCTAACCAGCGCAGACAGAGTGTGGCTGTTCCCACTAGTAAAGCGCGTAGGAGGTCCAGTGTGGGGCTGCCGTCCACCGCTCTTACCCAGAGAAGACGCTCCTCTGTCCAGCTACTGCCAGGGGGGAACCCTCCCTGTGCTGGGGGCGGGCGGCTAGCCAAGTCTGCCAGGTGTGACACAGCCTGTAATGTTAGAATGATGCATGGTGTGATTTAAAGTAGCTAAGAGGAACTTTAAAAAATATATATATAGGCCTATATATATTTTGTTTTAATTTTAATTTTATTATTTTATAATTTTATAATTTTATATTTTTATAATTTTACAATTTTATAATTTTAAATTTCAAATTTTTGGTTTTTAAATTTTAAATTTTAAAACATTTTTATTTTATTTTTTATTTTTTTATATTCTTTATTTTTTATTTAGAAATTTAAACAATTGAAATTATTATTAATTATTTATTTTTTATATATATTTATATTTTATTCTTTATTCTTTATTTTTTTATTTTCGTTTAAAATATTTTTACTGTGGAAAAATAAGTCATTATCGTACAAAGAATCCACTTAAACAAATTTCCTTTATTACAGCCTGTAATGTTACGATCATGCAGAATTTAACATAGATGCTGAATGTGATTTAGAAATGTAGTTAAAGCCAAAATTTAAAAACTGGCCAATAATGGAAGTCAAAACATTTTACAATCTTTTTATGTACTGGCGGAGATTTTTTTTTCTTCTTCTTATGATTTATTTCTTTACGTTATTGGTTTTAGAATGTAATTATTACACTATTGGCTTAAGTTAAATTACTACATTGTCGATTTTTATTACTTTAAAAAAACAGATATTTTTTTAAAATTATCTCCAGTTATTACATTTTAGGCTATTAGCTTATTCTAAGGATTTCATAAAATAATTTCACATTAAATTTTTTTTAAATTACATATTTTTTTTTATTCCATCATGTATCCAAGTTATAACGTCTTATAAAATATGATATTATTGCCAGTTATTACAAAAGGCTATTGGCTTTTTCTAAACTATTTTATAATAATTTTTTTCACATTTAATTTTTAATTAAATTTTTAATTTTAATTTTCCACCATGCATCCTTGTAACATTGCGGGCGGTTCTTTAAGGCCTAACAGATGGACCGGTCACAGTAGAAGGCGATCGAGCACCATGGCTCCGAGCGTTAACCCTCGATTCACCGTCAGGCGAAGGAAAGTGGGAAAGCTTCGGACCATAGACACACACCTGCTGGGACCCTCCATGCTCCTGGCCAGTCTCATTCAGATGGCTGAAGAAGAGGAGGGGGAGGACGGGGAGAGAGATGAAGATATGGGCCCAGGCCTGGAACAGCAGGTGGAGATGAGAAGGATTGTCTCTCGATCCAGTAGTCTGCATTCAGACGGTACGGGAAACATGGAAAGGAGTTTTCAATACGCACTTTGAGAAAAAATAGTTGATATGTCGAGAAAAAACCAAAAAACTAATAAAGTCGAACAATCTAAAAAAAATTATAAATAAATTAAATGTCAGAAAAAAAAATGGGAATAAATCCTTCAGTTCCAGACATTTGTAAAGCTGGAAAGATTTTGTAAGACGTGAACTTCCAGGATCAATAACTCGTTATGATACATCTTTGCTATCGTCTAAAATAAGGCCGACAATTGGCTCCAACCTAATTTTTACCAAAATTACTTTGGAATTATACTTTTTAAATTATTGATACCAGAAGGTCACATCTATCAATATATTTCCAACTTTACCGCAGTCGGTCCATGTTACTGTTAAATATGTTAAATATAAAATAATAATATATAATGACTCATAAGTAAACTTAACGTCGAGATGAGAAAGATTACCTCAAGAGTTTTTTTTATATTATATTGAGAATAAATTGGAAATGTCGAGATAAAGTCCAAATACAATGTGACGAATAAACTCGATAGCTCCAGGCTGCGGTAAAGTTATAGTGCATAACTTTCATATAGATAAATATCAGATAGATTGCCAGTTGTTGATTCTACTGCTAAGGAAAAACCTGGACGTACAGCAGAAGGTATAAAATCCATGTGCCATCACTGAAGGCTTTACCTCATGTAGATGAACCGACAGTGTTGTTCTAATTACTCAGAATTCCTCATGGGGGGGCGACAGAAGTAATTAGAACTTCTGTCACAGACTTTAGCAACGTTTTACTGAAGAGTTTTTGATCCTGGAAGTTTGAATCTGTCAATGTCTTTACAACTTTACTGTAGTCTGGAACTCTGGAGTTTACGCTCAATACTTTGACTTTTTTTCTTGATTTTTTGGCTCTCTTCTCGACATTTCAAAACAAATTCTCAAAGTGTCTCATAATATAAAAC
>CASHTC010000943.1:440263-442763 GCA_949357725.1 Hyperoplus immaculatus | reverse complement strand
AACATTTTTAAAATGTGTGTGTGTGTGTGTGTGTGTGTGTGTGTGTGTGTGTGTGCGCGAGCTTGTGTGTGTGTCTGTCTGTCTGTCTGTCTGTCTGTCTGTCCGTCTGTGTGTGTGCAGGTGGGCTGGATCTTGTCCGTCTTGGATGATCTAAAGATTCATCCTCCTCCGCCGGTCGGCATCCTTCCTCTGGGAACAGGAAACGATCTCGCACGAACCCTCAACTGGGGAGGGGTGAGTTACACTGTTTAGTTTAACCTGTGTGTGTGTGTGTGTGTGTGTGTGTGTGTGTGTGTGTGTGTGTGTGTGTGACTCAACTGGGGAGGGGTGAGTTACACTGTTTGGTCGTGTGTGTACAATATAATAACAAGTAGTATTATGAAAATCCAGATTATTGATAGTTTTGAAATATGAATCTACTCAAAACATAAAGATATAGGCTATCATTAGTTTCGAAAATATGTAAAATAAAGCTTATATGTCCAAGAGCCTATTTTCAAAACAGATTAGTTAATACTAAATACTAAATAAGCATTAACTAACAGTTAATTAATGTACCCTTATTTTAAGGTGTTACCACCGTTTTATTTATTTTGTTCAGATGTATTTGCGCTTGTTTGTGTTAAGCATTTTTTAACTGCATACACACATACATACATACATACATACATACATACATACATACATACATGCATACTTACTTACTTACTTACTTTCTTACTTACTTACTTACTTACTTACTTACTTACTTACTTACTTACTTAAACATAGAACCCTTTCTCTTCAGGGCTACACAGATGAACCGATCACTAAGATTCAGACAGACAGACAGACAGATAGATAGATAGATAGACAGACGGACAGACAGACAGACACACAGACAGACAGACACACAGACACACAGACACACAGACAGATAGATAGATGGATGTGTATTAAACCCCTCTTTCTCTTCAGGGATACACAGATGAACCCATCACTAAGATTCTCTCTCACGTCGAGGATGGAAACATTGTTCAGCTGGACCGATGGAACCTGAACGTGGAACCAAATACAGAGGCCAAGCCAGAGGACATGGACGAACACCAGGCAGACAAGGTGAGACAGGCAGGGAGGGAGAGGGACAGGCAGACAGACAGACAGACAGGGAGGGAGGGAGACGGACAGACAGACAGACAAAACAGTGTTCCAGGGATCACATTTTCCTGTGAGGAAAGTTTGTTTATTCAGTTATTATGAGAATATACCTTAGAAAATGTTTCACTTCTCTGACACACACAGTTACACACTGCAGCTTTAAGCTTCATGAAACTCTCTTAAACTAACTTTTAATGGTGATTTCTATTGTTTTTCAGCTTCCTATTGACGTCTTCAACAACTACTTCAGTTTGGGCTTCGATGCTCACGTCACATTGGGCTTCCATGAATCCAGAGGTCAGTGCAGAAGAACAGTCTTCTTTCATACCAGTATAAATCAAAGGTCCAACATGTACATCAAGGTGTTTATTGCATCTGTATTTTTCTCCCATACAACCATCTTTAACGGACATTATCTCAACATTCGTTTTTTTCTTGAAAACTAAACTAAGAAGTTTTATAAGTTTTAAACTTAACAAGTTTTTTTGTCTTTTCAGAGGCAAATCCCGAGAAGTTTAACAGCCGCTTTCGGAATAAGATGTTCTATGCCGGGGTGAGCGTCCTCCCAGGCCAATTTTTACGTTTAAAAAATGTATGAAAAAGTGCTCAATAGGTGACCTTTCATTTATTCATATTGTTTTTGTGTGTGTGTGTGTGTGTGTGTGTGTGTGTGTGTGTGCTGTGTTTCAGACGGCCTTCTCAGATTTTCTCAGCGGTAGTTCTAAAGATCTCGCCAAATACATCAGAGTGGTGGTGAGTAGAGACGGATAATAAACATCTACAAGAAACACTTACTAATTAATCAGAAAAACCTCTAACGATGTAATAAAAAAACCTAAATTAAATAGTGTGCATGAACATGTCTAAAACCCGTTGTGTGTGTCCCTCTCTCCCTCAGTGTGATGGGACAGACCTCACAGCCAAAGTCCAGGAGATGAAGCTACAGTGTTTACTCTTCCTCAACATCCCCAGGTACAAACACATGAGAATTTTTACAATCACATGTATCTTCTATTGCTTTGGTCTGTTTCAGGCTTTTACTTTGAGACCAGATTAGAATTAATAAAATGGAACAGCATGCATACTGTATATTTATCACCATAATGCATATTGTATATTTATCACCATAATGCATACTGTATATTTATCACCATAATGCATACTGTATATTTATCACCATAATCACATTTGCTGAGAATCTTTAATATCACATTGGTCAGTTTAGTTTAGTTTAGTTTAGTTTGGTTTAGTTAACATTGAGGATCTAGACATCAATGTATCTGCTTTCTTCTTGCTTTTTACGGTGGAGTATTAGGGCCAGGTTGAGGAAGAAAAATAAATTGTGAGAATAAACTCCTAAGAA
>CASHTC010000943.1:430263-435263 GCA_949357725.1 Hyperoplus immaculatus | reverse complement strand
TGTCCCCAAATGATACTTAAATCAGAACACACACACACACACATTCACAGGCATGCACACTGTACCACACACACATACAGAAGTACGGAGGCACACACATCAGTGCCTGTTCCATCTTCATCTTCATCTCATTTCATTGTCTGTTCTGACACACACACACAGACACACACAGACACACACAGACAGACACAGACACACACACACACACACACACACACACACACACACACACACACACACACACACACACACACACACCCTTTCTGGTTCCATGTCCATCTCATTTCACTGTCTGTGTGTCACTCGAAGGAGAGGAGCAAAGATCCTCAATGTTCATCGCTCCAACACAACGCTTGCTGATTTCAGACCCAACATTAGGTAACACACACACACACACACACACACACACACACACACACACACACACACACACACACACACACACACACACTCACACTCACACACACGCGCACACACACACACACACACACACACACACACACACACACACACACACACTCACACTCACACACACGCACACACACACACAAAAACACACACAGACACACACACACACAGACTAACACACACACCCACGCACAGAGACACACACACACACACACGCACAGAGACACACACACACACACGCACAGAGACACACACACACACACACAACTTATTTTTCTTCTGTGTTTCTCTCCGACAGTCCATCCAGTGCTACCTCACACGACCCGGAAAAAGGTAAAATTATCTCCTGATTCTATGAGCTCATATTATCTATGTTTTTAATGATTTTATGATGATTTTATGCTCTGTAAGGTGACCTTGGGTGTCATGAAAGGCGCCTCTAAATTAAATGTAGTATTATTATTATTATTATTATTATTATTATTATTGATTGATTGATTGATTGATTCAATTTTATTTCAGACATATCAAAAAAAAGAAAAATTAAAAGCATGACAATACAATAAAAAATATGTTCAAATGATTTCACAAATAAAAATAAACAAAAAATAAACAAAAAACATATTGAATTGATATGCCTGAAAAGGAGTAGGAAGAAGTATAAACTTATTTGATCCTACCCCTTTTCCACAGCTCAATAACTTTATAATAATTTTTTATATATATTTTTTTTTATATTTATACAATCCATATATCCATATATACTCGACGCCATTGCAAATGAGGGCCACCCCTCAACTGGTCTCCTGAGGATAAACAAAAATCAAACGAAAAAATTAAATTATTATTATTATTATTATTATCATTATTATTATTATTATTATTATTATTATTATTATTATGCAAAATGGCTCGGACATCTGTTTTATTCTTTTAAAAAAAATATTTTATACTAGTTTGTCAGCAGGATCAAATTTGGGGGAAATAGGGCCGTTTTTAATGTTAGTCAATGGGTGCAAAAAATTAATTTAAGGTCCTTCTGCGTAACAACAAAATGTCCTGCCTTTATCATAGATGCTAGGAAGTTGCTGAGTATAAATTCAGAAATTATCTGCAAAAAAAAATAACCATGGTTAAAATGTATTGGGCTAACATAAGCAGAGCCAAAGTTGTTAAAAAAAAAATTCCCGTTCGGCATGTCGGTTAAAAATGTTTTAATTGTAAAAATCAACAAATTTTATTTTGCCGATAGAATTTAGTATTGGTGGTGACCCAAATAAATAAATAAATAAATAAATAAATAAATAAATAAAACATAAAAAACATATTTGGGGTTGAGGATTACTTCACTATAGGCAAGATTCGACCAATCATATTAGAGTATGGAAATTCTTAGTCGGGACAGCCCTAAAATTTTAACAAATAGGAAACACTTGTGATTTTAGCCCAGATTCACATATGATCGTAAACATTTGGACTTTGCCTTGAATTTGTCAGATTCAGAAGAAAAAATAACATTAGAATGAATTACTTTATAATCTCAAAGAAGTTTTTTATTGTTAGTTTATAGTACGTTTAGTTTATAAGTTCCTTTGTAAATTAACAATTTCATTTTTGGAAATTTGTCTCTCTTTATCTTCTAGCTGAACTGAATTAAATGATTTTCTGTTTTTTTTTCCAGACGCAGAATTGATAAACTGCATCAAGACTGAAGACCTGAACAAAGTGAGTCTGTTAAAAGCATAAAAAGCTTCACTGAAATTGGTGAAGCTTTTTACATAGGTGGGCATTTGTTAAGATGTGCACAGGTCAACTACAGATTGACTTTTGCACCTAAACATTTTTACCGAAATTGATATTAATTCAAAACCTTCCTACTCACATACAGTATATATTATTTTACTGAATAAATAGAAAACCAAAAACTCTATTTTGTCCTAATTCTGTGTGACATTAAACTGCCTTTTAGTTCCTTGTAGTACGGTAAACAGACGCACGCACGCATACACACACACACACACACACACACACACAAACACACACACACACACACCCACACACACACACACACACACACACACACACACACACACACACACACACACACTCACACACACACACACACACACACACACAGTAACCAGAGTTGTTTATTTAATACCATGTAACCTGTCTGTCTCCCTGTAGTTGACAGAGCTTCACCAGAAGGGGGCGTCTCTCTTACTGCAGGATGAAGCCGGCTGCACTCTGCTGCATCACGCTGTGGAAGCAGCAAGCAAAGAAATACTGAAGTACCTCATAGACAACGGTGAGACAGACAGACAGACAGACAGACAGACAGACAGGCAGGCAGAGAGACAGACAGACAGACAGACAGACAGACAGGCAGAGAGACAGACAGACACACAGACAGACAGACACACAGACACACAGTAACTAAAGGCAGCAAGCAAAGACATACTGAAGTACTTCATAGACAACGGTGAGACAGACAGACAGATAGACAGACAGACAGACAGACAGACAGACAGACAGACAGACAGACAGACAGACAGGCAGGCAGGCAGGCAGACACACAGACAGACAGTATAACAGAACACAAAACCTGTTTGACAAATAGAAGACCAACATTGCGTGTGAGTTGAGCTGACGAGTTCTTTAGTTCAGAAATAAGTGGCAAAGTTCAAACTAATTAATCATTCCTACAGTGATAAATAGGCCGTCAACAGGTGTTTAAAAGTCTGACACACACACACACACACACTCACTATCTCTCTCTCGCTCTCTTTCTCTCTCACAAACACACTCACTCTCTCTCTCTCTCTCTCTCTCTCTCTCTCTCTCACACACACACACGTCATGCGTCTAAAAGCCTGTCTGTTCACCTGCTGCTGTGAAGGTTAAATTCTCCACATATTGTACATTCACTCGCTCTGAAAACTGACAAACAAGTTTAACACACAAGTTCTAACGTAGAATCCAAACACTCCAAACTGTTTTCACCATTTCTATCTCAGTGAACTGATTTTTTAGATTGGTTTTACGGTGCTGTAATGTTTTTCACCCAAAACCAAAATATAAGAGTACCATCTGCAAAAAAATATTCTTTTAAATCCACTTAACTTTCTACTTTTACTTTTATATTCATATAAAAATTATATAATTTAAGTATATTAAAAGCATCCTGGTTTAATACAGTATGTGTTCATTGTTCCCTGGTCATCCTATTACAGTCCCTGAAGTCTTGTCACTTATCCATTTTGTAGAAACAACAGCTTGTAACCTGACTTTTAATTAATCCACTTTGATGTAGAGATTAATTCACTGATGTTCTGCAACATATTGTTGTATTTGAGGTAAATTATTTGTTCTATTTTCACATTACTCTCTGTAGGCGACAAGACTTTTGTCCTGCCAACATCTGACCTTTCTGTGTCCATTAATTGATCAATATTTCTTCAGTGAAGCAAACTTATTTTAGTTTATTAAACATAATTCTGGAGGGTTTTAGCTTTCATATGAGCCACTTCTAAAACCAATGGATTAATTAAAAGTCAGGTTACAAGCTGTTGTTTCTACAAAATGGATAAGTGACAAGACTTTTGTCAGGGACTGTAGATACATGTTCTTGTAGAAGTTAATGACTCGTCGTCGTTGTAAATGAGGATCAGCCCTCAAAGATCTCTCTCTGTTTTCTGTGTGTTTCTAGTTCCTACGTCTCACTTGGACATCACAGAGAGAGAGACGTGAGTCGGCTTCATGATGTTAATCTCAATCATTCCAAACTTTATTATAAATATTTTATGATACATGTTTTATTATGTGTTTTTATTAGTGTGTGTGTGTGCGTGTGTCCGTGTGTCCGTGTGTGTGTGTGTGTGTGTGTGTGTGTGTGTGTGCAAGATATTAACGTTATATTCTACCTGTTGCAGAGGAGAGACGGCGCTCCATAAAGCAGCTTCCTCCGGCCAGAGAACCATCTGTCACTATCTGGTGGAGGCCGGGGCCTCGCTCATGAAGACTGATCTACAGGTAAACACACAGGGTTAATACACAGCCTAGGCTCTGTGAACCGACAGGGTTAATACACAGCCTAGGCTCTGTGAACCGACAGGGTTAATACACAGCCTAGGCTCTGTGAACCGACAGGGTTAATACACAGCCTAGGCTCTGTGAACCGACAGGGTTAATACACAGCCTAGGCTCTGTAAACAAACAGGTGTTAATACACAGCCTAGGCTCTGTGAACAAACACAGTGTTAATACACAGCCTAGGCTCTGTAAACACACAGGGTTTAATACACAGCCTAGGCTCTGTAAACACACAGGGTTAATACACAGCCTAGGCTCTGTAAACTTGGACCTGTGGGTAAACAAAGACCAACAATAACACAACAACAACTCACCTCTTACTCATCTGAATCCACCCAAATACTGTGTACAGGTGAAACTCGAAAAATTAGATTATCGTGCAAAAGTTCATTTATTTCAGTAATTCAACTTAAAAGGTGAAACTAAAATAGTATATAGACTCATTACATGCGAAGTGAGATATTTCAAGCCTTCATTTGTTATAATTGTATTTTATTATG
>CASHTC010000943.1:417908-430063 GCA_949357725.1 Hyperoplus immaculatus | reverse complement strand
TATGTGTGTATTTGTTTAGTATGTATTTTATTTGATTTGTACTTCTTGCTCCTGTATGTTTCTGTCAAATCACTTTTTAAACCATTGTTTTTTTAAGGTGCTATACAAATAAAGCTATTATTATTATTATTATTATTATTATTATTATTATTATTATTATTATTATTATTAAGGATAAATCTTGAACAAGGCCTTTTACACTTATTAAACTGGCAAATTTGTGATATGACGATTGTATTCATGTAAAAAAAGCTATAAAAATGTGATGAGTTCACTTCTTAATATTCAATCATATTCTCTCTCATAGACAGGACATCGTCTTATACAATTAACAGCCATTTCCTAAGAAGTTTATTATTTATTTTTTTATAAATGTTGACACTTGCATTTTCTTTGTCTTTGTCATTGAGACCCAGGGTCTCTCTTGTAAACGAGACCCTGGGTCTCAATGAGATTTTACCTGTATAAATAAAGGTTAATAAAAAATAAATAAAATTAAAAAAAAATGTTGACGCTTCCATTTTCTTTGTCAATGCATAATAAAGTGGTAGCCTACTATGTTGATAGCTAATGCTATCTTGTAACAGTTTTCTTATGAGGTCATAGATGATGGAATAACAAAGTGACCACATCTAAGGGCAAAACATTTACCTCAATAGACATAATGAAAAGCTGCATGTATTATAACATAATCTTTAAGACTGTCTGAAAACATGAGCAGAGTAGTAATATGACCAATCTCCTAACCTATAAGCCTCCTTTCCTATACCTTAACCCCTAAACGTCATCGGGGTTAAGGAGAGATGAAAGGTGCTTCCTATCGAACATAGGAAAGGACAGCGCTGTTTCAAATGAATTCGACTCCACTTTTCCTAACCGACGTCATTGCGCGACGGTGAGTAGGCCTATTGCTGACGTGAGTCACTAGCGTGAAACTACACTATTCTCCGAAAATTGACTACAACAAGCGCTCGTTTGATCCATGCGTTCTTTTCATATTGATTTTAATCAGGTGGTCGCCAACAGAGTGAGAATCACTCCCATATATCCCAATTCACATGTGAAATAAAAATAGGCTACACTTGTGTTGATGTTGAAATGAACTGCCCCCAGTAACTTCATTAAATGTGAAGTTGGTATTTTATTTTCTTATGGTGTAAATTATGTGCTACGAAAATAACTATTATGATGTTGGTCTTTTATGAGTTCTTTATTATCTTAATGGGGGGGGGGGGGTATTTTGTTTTAGCTGAGTTAAATCTTCCTCTCTTCTCTTCTCCTCTCTTCTGTTTTGCCTCTCGTTCGTATTCGTGTAGAGTCGGTAAACTCCGGCGGTGGCTTGTTGCTTTAAATCTTGCCGCCGTAAAGGATTATGGGATACCACTATCTCCTTTCCTTTAGCATAGGTTGGTCCGGAGTAACCTATGCTAAAGGAGGGTTAAAGGATGAATCGAGGCTCCTTTCCCATAGACATTATAATGTCTATGTCCTACCCCTGCGTTCCAATACCCGTTCAACAGGCCCTCGTTCACTTGCCCTAGGCACTTGCCCTCGGGGGAATCCCCGCCGCCATCTTAAGTGTCGTTCCAATTGTCTGGAAACTGAAGTGAACTTGGTGAGATAGACCCTCGGAGGGCTGAGTGATCAAGTGAACATCCATGGTCACTTCGAGGTGGATATCACCCACAGTGCATTGCAGTTTGTCTTCTTCTTCTTCTCCTTTTATTTTCCGGTAGACTGTATGCTTTTAGGGACATCGCGGCCACCCGCAGGACAAAAAAAAAAAATAATAATATATATATATATATATATATACAGTATCTCACAAAAGTGAGTACACCCCTCACATTTCTTCACATTTTTCTTTATATCTTTCCATGCGACAACACTGAAGAAATGACACTTTGATACAATGTAAAGTAGTCAGTGTACAGCTTGTATAACAGTGTAAATTTACTGTCCCCTCAAAATAACTCGACACACAGCCATTAATGTCTAAACTGCTGGCAACAAAAGTGAGTACACCCCTTAGAAAAAATTTACAAATCGGGCCCAAAGTGTAAATATTTTGTGTGGCCACCATTATTTTCCAGCACTGCCTTAACCCTCTTGGGCATGTAGTTCACTAGAGCTTCACAGGTTGCAACTGGAACCCTCTTCCACCCATTTATGACAGCATCACAGAGCTGGTGGATATTAAAGACCTTGCGCTCCTCCACCTTCTGTTTGAGGATGCCCCAAAGATGCTCAATAGGGTTTAGGTCTGGAGACATGCTTGGCCAGGCCATAACCTTTACCCTCACCTTTTTTAGCAAGCCACTGGTCGTCTTGGAGGTGTGTTTGGGGTCGTTATCATGTTGCAATACCACCCTGCGGCCCAGTTTACGAAGGTTGAGTGCACGTGGTCAGCGTCGTACACAGAAGTTGGCTTTGGAAAATAGACGTATGAGTGCTGCCAGCATTGCTGCAGGGCTTGAAGGGGTGGGGGGTCAACATGTCAGTGCTCAGACCATACGCCGCACTCTGCATCATACTGGTCTGCCTGGCTGTTGTCCCAGAAGGAAGCCTATTCTAAAGATGATGCACAAGAAACCCCACAAAAAGTTTGCTGAAGACAAACAGACTACGGACATGGATTACTGCAACCATGTCCTGTGGTCTGATGAGACCAAAATACATTTATTTGGGTCAGATGGTGTTAAGAGTGTGGAGCGGCAACCAGGTGAGGAGTACAAAGACAAGTGTGTCTTGCCTAGAGTCAAGCATGGTGGTTGGAGTGTCATGGTCTGGGGCTGCAAGAGTGCTGCCAGCACTGGGGATCTACAGTTCATTGAATTCTAACATGTACTGTGACATACTGAAGCAGAGCATGATCCCCTCCCTTCATAAACTGGGCCGCAGGGCAGTACTGCAACATGATAACGACCCCAAACACACCTCCGAACGACCACTGGCTTGCTAAAGAAGCTGAGGGTAAAGGTTATGGACTGGCCAAGCATGTCTCCAGTCTTAAACCCTATTGAGCATCTTTGGGGCATCCTCAAACGGGAGATGAAGGAGCGCAAGGACTCTAATATCCACCAGCTCCTTGATGTCGTCATGAATGGGTAGAAGAGGGTTCCAGTTGCAACCTGTGAAGCTCTAGTGAACTACATGCCCAAGAGGGTTAAGGCAGTGATAGAAAATAATGATGGCAAAACAAAATATTGACACTTTGGGCCCAATTTGGAAATTTTTTCTTAGGGGTGTACTCACTTTTGTTGCCAACAGTTTAGACATTAATGGCTGTGTGTCGAGTTATTTTGAGGGGACAGTAAATTTACACTGTTATACAAGCTGTACACTGACTACTTTACATTGTATCAAAGTGTCATTTATTCAGTGTTGTCGCATGGAAAGATATAATGAAATATTTGAAGAAATGTTAGGGGTGTACTCACTTTTGTGAGATACTGTATATATATATATATATATATAAATATTCCAAAACGCCTCAATTAGGCTATCCTATTTCCATAGGAACAATCCAGTGAATGTATTGCAGTTTACACATTGCTGCTATAACACCGATGGCTGCCAATTAGAGGACTATTTAAAACAAATGTTTTTGGTTGAAACTAACATAAATAAGAAAATATGTTGGAGCAAACAATTTACATGTGTAAGTAACAATATCTTGATAATCTAAGTTACCGTGTCGAAATTCAATGTTTGTTATGCTATGGAAATGGCTTTCTGCAATATAGACTACCTTTGCAGAATGTTATAATTCTGTATTATTTGCATTCAGAACTACAACTACCTATGTAACTGACGGTCCATTGCGACTACAAGGGCAAGTGAGCAAGTGGGTTCCATTTAAATCCCCCGCTCCTCCCCCGCCCAGTCTCCCTCCGCACTCCAAGTTCCCTCCGTGCAACGTATGCTGCTACGTCATACCAAGGGCTGAGGGTAAATGAACGAGGGGAAGTGCAACTACTAATGGAACGCAGGGGACGCCTTTCCTAAGCATTTTGAGAAGTATGAATTCGGATCACCTATCCGCCGAGTACTTCCGGTTCATCTCGATAGGAAAGGAAATTTCCTATGCAAAAAATACTTTTCGGATAGGCCCCTAGTGTCAGTGTCTGCTGGCCATGGTCGGGTTACAGGTTAAAATGCAGAGTGGAGACTTTTCCTGCTGCTTCTCTTGGGCTGTGTTCGGAAAGCCATACTAGCGTCCTACATCCTACATACTCACCATCTATATACTGCATACTGTCTACTCAAAGATCCATTGTGTATGCGAGGTGCGACGAAACGTTTTCAGATGAAGTATACTCAAGCAATGAAGACTTTCTTCTTTTACTTGTAAGATTCAGGCAGTTTAGACACTGTTAAGCGTATAACCGCCCTCTACAGGTTAGATATTGAACTAGATTTTTACAGTCCTGTGTTCATCATCTGTGTTTTAGACCTCTTGTTTTATAATTATGTTTTGAGGCGGAGGATCCCTCCGACGCTCTGTGTCCGGCTTATCAGCACTCAGCTGTCTGTGAGTTGAGCTGGACGAGCCGCGGTGTGTGGAACAGAACAGCGATCTGTTCTGATCTCTCTCCACTATCAGACTCACAACACTCATTTCACTTAGTAACTCTAATGTTGTTAGGTATTTATCTTCATCTCTTATCTATTGTAAGAGTTTATGAATGGCTGCACGTAGTTGTCAGATCGCGGACCCCAAACAATGTTGTTGCCTAGCAACTTGCTCGAAAATATTTCATTTTCCTGGGCGGGTAGAATTGACCCAGTGCATTGTGGGGCGGTTGAGTAGGAAAAGTATACAATCGATTCATACCCAAAATCTTCCCGGAAGTTAGTACTCATCCGGGAATTTCTCACATACCCAAACTCGCATACCCAACCGTCACATACTCAAATTGAAGTCAAAATGAGTATGAGTAGGACTTTAGTACGGCAGTCCGGACACAGCCTTTGTCAGATGCACAATGCATCAAACCACTGATATATATATAAGGATACAAAGGACATCTAAAATAAAAACATTAATATATGCATGAATCCTAAAAAATTATAATATTGAATTCCTTTAATAATCTTTATTACAAACATTTAAAAAAAGTTGAGAAAGGGAATATGCAACTTTATTCAACACATTTCGACTTTTTTCTTGAAGAGCTTAATGGAAAGAAAAATAACTACAGCAAAGGATCATGGGTATTGTGGTTTTTAGATCTGCTCAACAAAAATAGTCAAAGATGTAGTTTGTCCCAATACATGATGTCAGATGCAGCATGCTGAAAAATACCCAGATGTCCTTCTACATCCGGTGGTGATTTTTAGTGTTGAAACCAGCAGCTTTATGGAGGTTCTGACCCACAATCCACTGCAGCAGAAGTTACATCACATGGACTGAGCCTCCCAGTGAAAACAACCAGCAATGAGACGGATATATAAGCAAGCGGCAAGATCAAGGAGCCATGTTAGGATGAAATAAATAAATTGAAGAGGACCTATTATACTTTTTCGACTTTTATGACCTATAAACGATGTTATAATGATTTTTAGTCATGTTTAACCATACTAAAGTGTCAACTCATGACGTAAATGCATGTAGACGTATTCCCTGCTGACCGTCTGGGTGGCTGTGCAGAGCGCTAAACACTAGGAACGCCGGTCGCGATTCACTTGTTCAAATTTCCGGGATTCGTTACGTAGAGAATCTGGATTTTTCCATGTATGGTAATGCTGCAACGTGCTCAGGCACGCTCCGGCCATGCCCCCACCTGCCTGCTAAAATCTGCCCGGCGCCGCTGAAAGTGTTCCGGAAGGAAGATAACCAATCACAACGGAGTGGGGTTTGCAGGAGGGGGGCGAGGGGGCGGAGAAGCACAAAGTGTGGACAGAGAATGCTGAAATCGCTGAGATGAGAGGAAGAGCTTCCCGAAAATCTACATGGTTTTTTGTGCTGTGATTCGTGTCAGGTTGCTCTACAGGAGTCATTAATGAGAAATTAAGACCAGAAAAGTAGTATGATAGGAAATCTTTAAAGTATGTCCCAATTGTAACATATTACTGCATGCTAAATACAATATTTGTATGATCAGCTTTAACTTTGTGTAACTCTGCGTGTGTCAGAGAAGTGAAACATTTTCTAAGGTATATTTTCATAACTGAATAAACAAACTTTCCTCACAGGAAAATGTGATCCCTGGAACACTGTTTGAAGTTAGAAAGCTTCCTGAAAAGTTACTGTTTCACTGTTGTTGTTTACAGCAGCAGGGCCCACAGTTTGGTTTACAAACATAGTCTTACGTTTGGTTCCAGGTTCCTCAGAATAATTTGATTCATGATGATAAAATTACTCAATACTAAGAATTACATGTAGAGAAAATATGTTTAGTAAACTAATTGCAGGCTCTGTGAATGTAAACAAACCCCCTCCTCTGAAACTACACAGTGACCCTTTAAAGAAAAGTGCAATAAAAAATTTAAATAATTCATCGTAGCCTCTTACATCTCAGTAAACTGCAAAACGTTTTTCTAAATGTAACATTGCACAGCGCGTAGCATCCCGGGTTAATAGCGCTGTTTACGTAGCATAGCCAGTAGCCAGTGGTCCACAGGCTCTTAGGGATACACACATGACAGAAAGCAGCCACCACAGCCATTGTGTTATAAGGAATCCATGTTAGAATGAAGGCCAGTAGAATAGCTAGGATGGTTTTGGTGACCCTGCGCTCCCTTGCTACCACTCTGCGGCGACGTCTCTCGTTGGAACTTAAGTTTGGGCAAGAAGAGAACGCCACAGACGCACACCGGTGAAGCCCTGGAAGGAAATATACACACACACACACACACACACACACACACACACAGAGAGAGAGACACACACATAGAGAGACACACACACAAAAAGACACACACACACACACACACACACGTCTCAATGAGTTTACCTGAATGTATACATCAAAAACGGTGGAGAAAAATATATTAATTATGCCACTAAAAAGGTGCTACGAGGAACATTCAGTGTGTGTTAATTCTTGCGCCCCCCTTTGGACTAAAAGCGGTAGTGTTTTTACCACGCCAGCTGTTGTTGTTCCTGGGTGAGCGTATACCCATGACAAAGGCATTAAGAAAAACTATTTATTCTTTTTAACTGCAACCAAATCTACCCTTGGGTGCAAATAGAGTTACCTTATCCTCACCTTATAAAAATAGCATTCTTTGCACTGATGGTCTCGTTTGCTGTTACATGTACACTCAACAAAAATATAAACGCAACACTTTTGTTTTTGCTCCCATTTTTCATGAGATGGACTTAAAGATCTAAAATTCATTCCAGATACACAATATTACCATTTCTCTCAAACATTGTTCACAAATCTGTCTAAATGTGTGATAGTGAGCACTTCTGCTTTGCTGAGATAATCCATCCCACCTCACAGGTGTGCCACATCAAGATGCTGATTTGACATCATGATTAGTGCACAGGTGTGCCTTAGACTGTCCACAATTTGTGAACAATGTTTGAGAGAAATGGTAATATTGTGTATCTGGAATGAATTTTAGATCTTTAAGTCCATCTCATGAAAAATGGGAGCAAAAACAAAAGTGTTGCGTTTATATTTTTGTTGAGTGTAATTTATGATGAGAGGAAAAACTAGACTGAAATATATATATTTTTTTTAAAGATTTTAACACCTTTCATTGCTGGTTTTTTAACTTATTTCAAGAGGTATTTCTTTTCCAGTGATATCTATGTCGTGTCTTGTTGTGTTGTGGCGTGCGTGGCTGTAGCCTGGCATGTTGCTACTTGCTACGGTGGGCCCCTTTGTTTACACACCTGTTTACAGAGCCTAGGCTGTGTTTTAACCCTGTTTACAGAGCCTAGGCTGTGTTTTAAAACATTTATTTGGAGGAGATATTCACTGATTTTGACGAAATGTGATTTTTTTTTTTACTTTTTGAAATACTCCTTGAATTGCTTGTTTATTTAACTTATTTATGAAGATAATTTTAATTGTTTTTATTTTATTATATTATTTTTATAATTTTTTTTTAAATTTACATATTTTTTTTTTATTTTTTATTTTTTCCACATTCATGATTATTTCTTTACCCGTGATATCAGCAGCTGAAGAGGAGTCGTTCTCTATGTCGTGTCTTGCTGTGTTGTGCCGTACGTGGCTCTGATTGGTCGACACATCGTTTATCTCTGACGTTTCGCCCGGCGACCGACTCACTGTGAAAGTCCCTCTGCGCCTCGGAGCTTCTGATTGGTTCACAGACAGCTCGGAACACGGGTCACTGGTTACTAGGCTACGGCGACTCAGGAGGAAATCTGGGAAGAGGAAATAAAAGAGTTAATAGGTTGAAAATAAAAACTGTTTAAAAAATATAATATAATAATAATTATATAATATAATAAAATTTTTTTTTTACATGTTTCGGATTTTTTATTTTAATGTATTTTTACATAATTTTGTAATTTAAATGTATTTAATTGTTTTCATTTAAAACAAATGATAAACAAGAGCTTTTTAGAGCAAATGAAGCTCTATAAACTAACTCACCTATAACAGAAGGACTTGGTGCCTGCTTCGGTCCCCGCTCTGCTCTTAGCGCGTTCAGTCGACTACGGCTAGCCACCGACAGCCGGCTGTACAACCCGACCATCACCACCGCCGGCAGAAAGCAAGCTGACCACCGCCGGCAGAAAGCAAGCTGGCAGCGTCGTGCCTAGTGTAACCGCAGGGCTAGCCAATAGCTGCGTGTAGCATTCCCCATCCGGAACCACTCGTTTTCCCGCTACGTTTTGCCAGCACAGAATAGCAGGGGTCCACAGCAAAAAGCTAGCTAGCCAGGCGGTCGCTATTATTAACACAGCCATACGAGCGGTCCGTTTTGCCGGGTAAGTTAGCGGTCGCGTCATGCACATGTAGCGATCCACGCTAATGATTAGCAGGTTTAAAACAGAGGCGTTGCTAACCACATGGTCTAGAACTAGCCACATGTCGCATAGCGTAGCACCTAGCGCCCAGCGGCCTTGGAGTAAGTATAACGTGTAGAAGTTCATGGATATTAAACCCACGATCAGGTCGGCAGCAGCGAGACTCAGGACAAAGAAGTTATTCACCGTGCGTAGCCGTCTGTTTACCTAGTGGGGAGAGAGGGACAGGTTAGTAGAGAAGAGAGAGGGACAGGTTAGTAGAGAAGAGAGAGGGACAGGTTAGTTAGAGAAGAGAGAGGGACAGGTTAGTAGAGAAGAGAGGGGGACAGGTTAATAGAGAAGAGAGAGGGACAGGTTAGTAGAGAAGAGAGAGGGACAGGTTAGTAGAGAAGAGAGAGGGACAGGTTAGTAGAGAAGAGAGAGGGACAGGTTAGTAGAGAAGTGAGAGGGGGACAGGTTAGTAGAGAAGAGAGGGGGACAGGTTAGTAGAGAAGAGAGGGGGACAGGTTAGTAGAGAAGAGAGGGGGACAGGTTAGTAGAGAAGAGAGAGGGACAGGTTAGTAGAGAAGAGAGAGGGGGACAGGTTAGTAGAGAAGAGAGGGGGACAGGTTAGTAGAGAAGAGAGGGGGACAGGTTAGTAGAGAAGAGAGGGGGACAGGTTAGTAGAGAAGAGAGAGGGGGACAGGTTAGTTAGAGACAGAAATATTTAGTGATTTTGGTTCTTTGGTAAATTTAGTAAAATTATGACTTTTTTTTCACATAATTAAAAAAAAAAATCTTGAGAAAATTCATATTTTTTTCTTCAGAACATTTAGATTTTTTATTTTTTTTTGTCAAATTATGATTTTATTAGTGATTGTTTTTTTTAACCCCAACGTGGCCCTTATATCATGGCTCCATTCTTATATTATAGCTCCATTCTTATATTATGGATCCATTCTTATATTATGGCTCCATTCTTATATCATAGCTCCATTCTTATATCATGGCTCCATTCTTACATTATGGCTCCATTCTTATATCATAGCTCAATTCTTATATTATGGCTCCATTCTTATATTATGGCTCCATTCTTATATTATAGCTCCATTCTTATATTATGGCTCCATTCTTATATTATAGCTCCATTCTTATATTATGGCTCCATTCTTATATTATAGCTCCATTCTTATATTATGGCTCCATTCTTATATTGTGGCTCCATTCTTATATTATAGCTCCATTCTTATATCATGGCTCCATTCTTTTATTATAGCTCCATTCTTATATTATGGCTCCATTTTTATATTATGGCTCCATTCTTATATTATAGCTCCATTCTTATATTATGGCTCCATTCTTATATTATGGCTCCATTCTTATATAATGGCTCCATTCTTATATTATAGCTCCATTCTTATATTATGGCTCCATTCTTATATTATGGCTCCATTCTTATATTATGGCTCCATTCTTAAGGCAAGGCAAGGCAAGGCAACTTTATTTATATAGCACAATTCAGACACAAGGCCACTCAAAGTGCTTTACAGGGGCAAGATTAGAATACATAAAACACATTATAAAACATTTAAAATCTTATACATCAGGTCGGCAATCAGGCCACGCCCCCTTTGGGGGGAAAACAAACCGAACGTGCCATTGACTATAATGCAAAATCGCGGTCCAAAACAGCACTAAAAGAAAACGATCAGGAGGTAAATAAGTTAAAATTTGACCGACCGACACAATGTCAAAATCCTTCACAACAACTCTGCTGGCTGGATAACGTTAAAGACACTTATAAATGATTAATTTGGTCAACCTAAAACCATGTCTTTTTAGTCTCTCAGCATCAAGCTGGCGCAATGATCCGACCCATTGGCCTGAGATATCATGCCCTGATATATATCTTCACCTCACTGAGTCTCTATGTAAGCTGATTACACGTGAAATAATTGTTATTGTTGTCTGTAATAATGCTTACTATGTTAATAGTATAGCGCTATGCCTTGACTAGACTGTACCAACGGTCCTAACGGCTCATTACGATAGCAAACTCCCACTGAAATGCAGAGCACGGGGGAAGCCGGGAGCTTCCTGCTGTCATACAGACCTTATTTAGGGGAATTTTTGGGGGCATGGCGAAGGAATAAAACCATGATGTTTGTTTTTTACCATGTAAACCACACAACAGCTCAGGACATTGCAGAGTTGAGCTATAACGGCTTATTTTGAATGATCGCGCTGTCTGTGTCTATGGAGTAAGCCGTATTGTTTTCCCCCCAAAGGGGGCGTGGTCACGAGAGTTCAGTCCAGATGACGTATTGCCGACCTGATGTATATTATGGCTCCATTCTTATATTATGGCTCCATTCTTATATTATGGCTTATGGCTCCATTCTTATTTTATGGCTCCATTCTTATATTATGGCTCCATTCTTATATTATGGCTCCATTCTTATATCATGGCTCCATTCTTATATTATGGCTCCATTCTTATATTATGGCTCCATTCTTATATTATGGCTCCATTCTTATATTATAGCTCCATTCTATGGCTCCATTCTTATATTATGGCTCCATTCTTATATTATGGCTCCATTCTTATATTATAGCTCCATTCTTATATTATGGCTCCATTCTTATATTATGGCTCCATTCTTATATTATGGCTCCATTCTTATTGAGTGAATCAATGATCAGGAGCCTAGTTGTTTCATTGTTTTTGTTTGTAAATTCTGGTGTTAATGTCCGGAAGAGTATTAGGGCCACAGGGAAGAAATAAAAATGTGGAGGACATTTTCTTAAAAAATTAGCCTGGCTTTTCCAGACCTGCAACTAGGCGCTGGCAAATTAGTTTCCTGCGCCTGTTGGTCTGGACACTCTCCACTGAAGCTGATTAAATATGTCATGAAATCCTGAGCTACCAATCAAATCGTTCTATCTAATATGGGCGGGCCAGAGCCCTTTATATGGTGCTCTGGGGAGGACCTAACCGGATGACGACAGTGACGTGCATGCGACGTCGAAGCCGTGATAGTAAACATCAAAGATGGCTGCGGATATGTTGTGTGAGTTTGAGACGGCTTTGGCCTCGACCCTTAACGATTTGGAAGACGGCACTCAAATCTTTCATTAGCAAGTAAGTGGAATGTTCTGTTTTGCCGACCGACAACGGCAAACGTTTAATTTACCAGTTTAACAGCTGTTCGCTAAA
>CASHTC010000943.1:357908-405408 GCA_949357725.1 Hyperoplus immaculatus | reverse complement strand
CTGCGTCTGTATTACAGCTGTTTAACCCATTGATGACGGCTGCTGCGCGATGCCACATTGGCTCTCCTGCCTGATGCTGCGTCGCGCAGCATTATTACTTTATCTAATTTTCATGGCATTCCCAGCATAGAATGCACTGTCATTGGTTCAAATACACATGAGGTGGGTTTTGTTGATTTTTTTAAGACCACGTGACCACCCAAAAATTGTGTGGTTTGCCAAAAATCATGTCAATCAAAAAAATAAAAAATAAAAAAATAAAACAAAATAATTAAAAAAATACGCCAGCTATGTCGGCAACAGAACAGTTAGTGGCGTTTGGTGCGCAGAATCAAGGTCTACTATAGACTACTGACGAAAATCACACAACACATTGCATCTATTTATTAACAATATTTAATAATTTTCTAATTCATCTCATTTTGACGATTTTTAGAAATATTTGTTGGTTTGTAAGCGCTAAGGGAGCATGTTTAAATAAAACCTGTGAACCTTAACTTTTAAATGTATTTTATTTCATGTTTCTATGTGCTACACAGGCTTAGATATTAAGGTTTTGGTAGACTTGACAATTCCTACTATTTTTTCAGAAAACCCTCAGGCATTAAGGACATGCATCCTAGATTGCCATAGGCATCAATGGGTTAAGGAATACTTCACCAATATGGAACCGGCGTTCTATCATTATAAAATCACTATTATAATATAATTAATGAGGTTTTTCTTCCCTCAGTCTTTCCTCAGTCTTCCCTTGGCCCAGCTGTCCTGTTAATCCTAACCCTACATTTTACCATGTGTGATGTCACGAATGGGAAAATGTAGGGTTAGACAGTGAGACCATAAAACACTCTTTCTGCCTTTTCTCAGGCTAGCTAGGATGAACCGATTTCTAAAATGTTTGCACATTTATACTACATAGGATCTCAGAGTTCAATACACCTTCATATTCCCACCAGTGAAGTAGGGCTTTAATATTGTGCTCAGATAATAGATCACTTTTTGTCAGAATCAGTTAATATCTCCTCATGAGCTCAGACTGTAAACTGGCATGTTATTAGCTACGGTTCCCCCTCTGTTGACCTGCTTGTTTACAGAGCCTAGGCCGTTTATTAACACAGTACAGACAGGTAGCAGATCATGAGGAGAAATTAGATATTCTATTCACTGATTTTGACAAAAAGTGTTCTCCAGAATCTCTCACACACACACACACACACACACACACACGCGAGAACAGTAGAAAAATTTGTAATAATAAGGTGTAGCAGTGGACCCCCACCCCCACACACACACACATCCCCCCCCCCCCACACACACACACACACACACACAGACAGGTGAAGGTAATAATAAAGTGGTGTTAAACCCTGTGTGTAGCAGTGGAGCAGTACCAGTGGCTGTGTTTGGGTCAGTAGCGTCTGTAGCGTCTGTAGCTCTGTTGGTCTGTGAGGCTTCCGATTGGCCCAGCGCTGCTCGGCTGGTCGAGGGGGTTTCCGGAGAGGGGGCTGGGGGGGAGAGAGGACAATATAAGGTTAATTTCATTTGAGGTGTGTGTGTGTGTGTGTGTGTGTGTGTGTGTGTGTGTGTGTGTGTGTGTGTGTGTGTGTGTGTGAGTGAGTGAGTGAGTGAGTGAGTGGGTGGGTGAGTGTGTGTGTGTGTGGGTGAGTGAGTGAGTGAGTGAGTGAGTGAGTGAGTGAGTGAGTGTGTGTGTGTGTGAGTGACTGGGTGGGTGGGTGGGTGAGTGAGTGAGTGAGTGAGTGAGTGAGTGAGTGAGTGAGTGAGTGAGTGAGTGTGTGTGTGAGTGACTGGGTGGGTGGGTGGGTGGGTGGGTGGGTGGGTGAGTGAGTGAGTGAGTGAGTGAGTGGGTGAGTGTGTGTGTGTGTGTAAAGAGTTAGAAATACAACGTCAGTTATAGTGAAATTAAGAAACGAGTCGTTCATTTAGACCAAATAACGCCACAGTGACATTCGGATTCAACTTCACGAACAGCGGGGATGATCGAGACGTTTGGCCGTCAATAATTCATCCATTATTTATTTTGGCTGGAAACAATACAGAAATAGGTTATAATGTACCCAATTTAAATTGAATATTTTGAGTCCAAAATCGAAAACTTTTTCCACTGAAATTTTTGGTAATTTTTTAATTCAAAGATCATGGAAATTTTCCATAAAATTTATAAGTGTTGTTTATTATATTGTATAATTTTTTTTTATTTTTTTTTAACCTTTATTTAAATTTGGGTAAATCCCATTGAGACCGAAGACTCTTTTGCAAGGGAGACCTGTTCCCATTCCCACGTTACCATTCACACACACATTCATACACCGATAGCAGCAGGCTAACTATCGACATTCACACAAGGCAAGGTGGGTGAAGTGTCTTGCCCAAGGACACAACAACCATGACACAGGTGGCAGGGCGGGAATCGAACCTCCAACCCTTTGATCATCAGCCGACCCGCTCTACCACCTGAGACACAGTCGCCCCACACATAATATTGTGTATGCTACTGTGTCCGTAGTGCGAGTGTGTGTGTGTGTGCGTACTGTGTGTGTGTGTGTGTGTGTGTGTGTGTGTGTGTGTGTGTGTGTGTGTGTGTGTGTGTGTGCGTACTGTGCGTGTGCGTTGCCCCTCTGCTCTCTGTCTGCGTCTGTGCGTGTTGCAGTTGGACGATGGGCGTCTGCGTGCCCTGTGATGTCACGGAGGGGGCGGGGTTTCTGGGCTGTAGACCAATCGCATTCATCAGACCCATGTCCCTGTCCAATCGCCAGCCAGAGCGGTTAGGCCTGAATTAACATGAGAGAAAAGGCAATGTATGGGTTAGAACAGCACACATACAATTAACTTGTAATCTGTAATGTATACAAGAGATGTCCCTAGAAATAGGTTACATATAATATGCTTGGTTAAAGTGTCTACGAAGAACTTTCAGTTACTGTAAAGCCTGCTACATACTCTGCGAGAAGAAAGCACAAAGTTCTCGCTGACAGAGCTGCGAGAAGAAAATGACGCCATTTTCTTTCGCCTCTCCTCCCACAATTTTTGCACAATTGACACCAAACTTTGCACAGAACATCTACCCACCCACACGGAATTTTTTTTTTTTCTAAATAATTTTGATATGACCTTCGATGACGAAACGGTAGCGCTTTGAATATTTGAAAATTAGCTAACTTGTACTACCTTGTTCGTAAATATTCATAAATCCAAAACTGTACATCATATCAAGTCCAAATTTTAGACATATGTTGGTGCTATCCTTATTAGCGTTCATCTTTTTTTTTTTTCGCCATAAGGGGGAGCCAAAAACACAAAACGTATATATCTCCTGATCCACTTTAGCCTATTTCTATGCGATGTTTTTTGGTTTTTGGTTTTTAACTCCCAAAATGACGTAATTTTTCTTCTCTCAGCTCTTGTGCAGCTTGTTCTCGCAGCTTGTTCTCGGCACTTCACCCGGGCCGAACTTTCTTCTCGCAGCTCGTCCCAGAACTATTGTGTGATTGGTCAGTCTGAAGTCAACGAGGAAAGCGAAGTGCCCGTTTGAAACAAATAAAGGAAAATCAGCTGGCGCTACTGAGTCAGTTACCATGGTAACAGCGCGTGACGTGTGCCGCGGTGAGGAGTTCGGCAGTTGAGAGTTCTGGTGAAGTATGTAATGTCCAGACCAGAAAGAACTTCTCGCAGCTCTGTCAGGGAGAACTTTGTTCTTTCTTCTCGCGGAGTATGTAGCAGGCTTTACATGTAATTTATGATCATCAGAGGGAAAATTACACTTAGCCCCTTTACAGTGTGGAGAGTTATCATCCAAAAAAAGCTTAGTAAATGAATAGACATCCCTAATATGGAGCGGTGTGTGTTTGAAATGGATATTTCATTGAGAATTAAACTCATTGTGCTAAGATTCTCACCCGGGTCTGTCTGTCCCTCTAGTGCGGCTGGTTCCACTGTTGTTGACGGAGAATAAGGGTTCACTGCTCGACTCAGCAGGGCTCTCTCCATCACTCCTAAAGAAGCTATACACACAGTCACACACACAGTCACACACACACACACACACACACACACAGTCACACACACAGTCACACACACAGTCACACACACAGTCACACACACAGTCACACACACACAGTCACACAAAACACACACACACACGGTCACACAGACATAAAACACACACACACACACACACAGTCACACACACACACACACAGTCACACACACAGTCACACAAAACACACACACACACAGTCACACAGACATAAAACACACACACACACACACAGTCACACACACACACACACACACACAGTCACACACACAGTCACACACACACACACACAGTCACACACACAGTCACACACACACACACACACACAGTTAATTCACTTGCATTCAGGAAGTCTTAAAAAGCAGAGGAGGGATTTCTTCTTCGTGGAATCGTTCAGACCACGACGTCGTTAAAAATCACTAATTGACCTTTTTCAATTAAAGTCTTTCCTGTTCTGATTGAACATTAGGATAATCACATCAGTAATAACTCTGTGTGTGTGTGTGTGTGTGTGTGTGTGTGTGTGTGTGTGTGTGTGTTTCTCTTTGTGTGTGTGTCTGTGTCCGTTTCTGTTTCGCTCTGTGTGTGTCTGTCTCTCGGTGTGTGTGTGTGTGCGTGTGTGTTTCTGTGTGTGTGTGTGTGTGTTTCTGTGTGTGTGTGTGTGTGTGTGTAGAGGGGAGGTAGGGAAGCCTTTCTGCAGCTTAGAATATGCTCCAACAGAGCAGAAACACAACTGAACTCATCTGTTTAACATCTGTATTCATTCTCTGAATTAGTGTGACAGAAAATTCAGTAAGAAAAGGCAGAAAGACGCCAAAGATCTAATCAAATTAGGTTCTTAGTAACTTAAAGGGACACTGTGTAACATTTTAAGTAAGTTATTAGCTAAAATCAATATCCTCATTCATAAATATGTCCTCATTGGTGTAAAATCACCTCTGCCAATAATCTGAATTATCCTCCTGAGCGGAGAATTACAAATATTAGTATTACATTTTGTACATTGAGCAGGCAAGTCTTATGGAGGAATCCATGTTTTTGGAATGTCATCAGGTGCGTTTAGAATTTAGAATTGTTCTTGTCCTTGAAGGCCACTGTAGCTTCTGTTATTATTCAAAAGGGGTGGGGTTACCCAGGGAGCATTGCATTCTAGAACTTTCTTGATGATGTCATATTACACACTCAGGGCTCTAGACTAACCATTTTTACTAGGAGCACTGGCGCCCCTAACTCAGAATTTTTAGGGGCGCAAGCAGAAAATTTAGTGGCACACCTTAAATAGACCTGAAATGCATCTATTCAAATGTTTCCCAATTTAAACTATATTAGGCCTATTGATATTGTATTAGCAGCATGTTTTGGACCACACTGACAACAGATGATACAGTTCATTGTGGTTTTGATTTTGCATCACCATGTGAAATCCTTCAGACATTCCTTTAGGAAAATATCTTTTTACCCATTTTCACCACAACCCCTTCTACATCTGAGCCCTCTGATTGGTCCTCTATCCCTGCTTCCTGTAAGGAAAATAGTTATTGGCCCAAAAGTAACTAGAAGCTAGATGAGCTTATCAACTCATTTGCATAATATGCCATTCTTAAAGAGGCTAAATGAATTGAAAATGCTGAGCAGGTAGTTTACAAATTACCTAGGACCATTAGCATATTTACAAACTCACTTTACAAACGTATTTGTTGCCAGATATAACTATAAGGTTAGCTTTTTTATAGGAATGCAGTGGCCTGTTGAATGTAAACTTATGAAACAATTTACTAGTTTACAAACGTCACCTGGCAGCTCTTGCACAGAGCGGACACGGTGCTGTCTGTCTGCTGCGGGGGGCTGCTTGAGTGAGTGCTGTCAACGGTGAGGAGGAGGAGACAACATGTGTCTCTGGTCTTTAACAGCCTCAGCACTATGGCGAGAAGTCGGCAAATATAGCGTAAAAAGTCGCCAGTTTGCTGCATGTTAAAGACGTGACGACAGCGGGACTGAGAGGAGAGATCCGCGGGGTTGATTGTGTCATTAGCCTCGTTCGACATGTCGCCGTCTTGCTAACACCTGCGCAATTATGATGCGCGTCTTGCTGAGCGCACAGCATTTTTGCAGCATTTTTGTTGTGCACTCAGCAAGACCTGTGCAAGTGGAACGAGGCTACTGTCTGATCACTCGCGGACTGTCCACTGTCTCTCTCTCACTGTCTCTCTCTCAGTCTCTCTCAAAGCACTAATAATAATAGGCTATAATAATAAATGTCGGCGAATTTGCCGTTCGCAGCGCGTGCCCCTAGTTGTGAAATGGCACTCGCACTGTCTCAAAAAATGGTCGCAAAATGCGAGCATTTGGTCGCAGTCTAGAGCCCTGACACTGCCCCTTTAAATGACATAATAACTTAATAACTAACTAAAGAGAGAGGGATTTTTATTTTTTGTGTTTCCAACTTTTTTTTTTTAACCTTTATTTCTACAGGTAAATCCCATTGAGACCGGAGACTCTTTTCCAAGGGAGACCTGTTTTCCTTTCCAACGTTACCATTCACACACACATTCACACACCGATAGCAGCAGGCTAACTATCAACATTCACACGAGGCAAGGTGGGTGAAGTGTCTTGCCCAAGGACACAACAACCATGACACAGGTGGCAGGGCGGGGATCGAACCTCCAACCCTTTGATCATCAGCCGACCCGCTCTACCACCTGAGCCACAGTCGCCCCCCTTATTTGCTGGTTTATAAGCACAGAGTTAAAGTATGAGCCTAGATATCTGTGGAGTGCCCCTACATATGTTCACCGGTCGCACCACTGCATCTACAATGTATCACATCAAATGAAATGTATTATTAAGTGTTCCGAAAATATACTCTGGTGCAACTAGATGAAAAAGTCAGTTAGCCCTGGGATCCAGACTAACTATCTCTTGGTTTGAATTAGTTAGAAAGTAAATCTGGGTTTTTAATAATGTTTAAGGATTAAAAATAAAAATTAATTGTAACTAGACACAGACAAAGACAGACAGACAGACAGACAGACAGACAGACACACACGCAGAGACAGACACACACACACCCACACACACACACACACACACACACACACTCACCCACACACAGACACACACAGACAGACCCACTCACACACACACTTACACACACCCACCCACAGACAGACAGACAGACAAACAGACACACACACACACACAGACTTACACAGGCCTGCAGATGACCAGGTCCCCCTTGTTGGTGCCATAGGCCAGGCCCATGCCCGGGTCAGGCAGCCAGCGAGCTGAGTTAATGCTGACGTGGCGACGCTGGTCAGGAGCCATCGGATAGACAACGTTAAACACCATCTGAAACACACACAGTATGTTAGAGAGAGATGGAGAGAGAGAGAGATAGATAGATAGATAGATAGATAGATAGATAGATAGATAGATAGATAGATAGATAGATAGATAGATAGATAGATAGATAGATAGATAGATAGATAGATAAGATATCATATCATTTGAAACAGAGGCAGATTTTAATTCATTCTCCAGAATCACTGACTCCACCTTTAAACTTTTATTCATCTGTGGATGTGAATATGTCTGTGTGTGTGTGTGCTAACCAGTGTGTCAGACTGATGTAGGCTCTGTCTGTCTGTCTGTCTGTCTGTATGTCTGTCTGTCTGTCTCACCCTGATAGACGTCTCCCCTCCGTGCGGTTGCTGCAGCCTGAAGACTTGTGCCACCATGTGGTCAGTGGTGGGATGCAGCAGGATGCGTCGTGAGGCCAAACCAACCATCACATAGCAGCCCATAGGAGACAGGCTCACTGAGATCGCATTGGGACCTAGGAGGGGGGAGGGAGGGGGAGGAGGGAGGAGGGGGTAGGGAGGGGGTAGGGAAGAGATTGGTTAGGGTTTTTTTTTTTTTTTTTTTTTTTTTACAACTTCAGAATCATACAGGTTATAAAACTATTACAGATAATTATTTTTTTCCACTTCTTCAGCGACTTCAGTTCTGATCAAAACGACTAATTATTCAATTATGTTTTTAGGATGTGGAACATTTAAACGATCTTCTTTTACTACAGTCTTGGGCAAGTCAAAGATTGGCAAGATCATAGATTTTGTTGGATTTCGTATTTGTGCAGTCAGAATTTTTTTTCTCCAAATTATAATTATTTATTTATATATAATTGTGTCAGTTGCAGACACAAACTTTTAACTCTATATTTAAACTATTTTTATATGTTAACAAAAAGTACAAACACAAAACACAGTGTAGGGCACAACAGTTGAGCTTACATGATTCCACTATTTATTTATTTTTAAGACCATGAAGAACATTTGGAAGTAGACATTGTTGTCCATAATGGCCTATAAGACATAATAAACATATGTAACATTAATGAGGGCTACTGTACCAAATCTCTTGGTGTACAGCATCTCCCCCAGGTTGTGTGGGGCTAGGGAGTAGATAGCTAGGATCCCTTCATCAGGGAATCCTCTCTGTCTGTCTGTCTGTCTGTCTGTCTGTCTCTCTCCCTCTGTGTGTGTGTGTGTGTGTGTGTGTGTGTGTGTGTGTGTGTGTGTGTGTGTGTGTGTGTGTGTGTGTGTGTGTGTGTGTGTGTCTGTCTGTCTGTGCGTCTGTCTCTCTCTCCCTCTGTCTGTCTGTCTGTCTCTCTCCCCCTCCCTCCCTCCCTCTCTCTGTCTGTCTGTCTGTCTGTCTGTCTGTCTGTCTGTCTGTCTGTCTCTCTCCCTCTGTCTGTGTGTGTGTCTGTCTGTCTGTCTGTCTCTCTCCCTCTCTCCCTCTCTGTCTGTCTGTCTGTCTGTCTGTCTGTCTGTCTCTCTCTCTCTCTCTCTCCCTCCCTCCCTCCCTCTGTCTGTCTGTCTCTCTCTGTCTGTCTCTCTCTCCCTCCCTCCCTCCGTCTGTCTGTCTCTCTCTCTCCCTCTGTCTGTGTGTCTGTCTGTCTTACCAAATCTCTTAGTATACAGCATCTCCCCCAGGTTATGTGGGGCTAGAGAGTAGATAGCCAGTATTCCCTCATCAGGGAACCCTCTCTGGGATGAAGGGATGAACACAGCTAGCAGCTGGCCGTCAGCCGAGATGTCACAGCTCGCATCGTTGTAGATCTTACAGTTTGGAACCAGCACGTTTACAGAGGCTGAAATGGGGATAAACACAAAAAAATAATTATTTCAACAGTGCTTAGAAAATTGACAGAAAAATGGTAATATAATAACACTAGTTCATTTCAACTTAATTCTTCACACAGATGCCTACATGTAGATTATTAACATTGTCTGGACACATTGTTCCATGTGCACAGACAGTGCTGGCAGCATTTACTTCCCTCTGGCAAATCGGAATACAAAATGCAAAAAATTAAAAAAAAAAATGTCCTAAGAAAACTTCCTTGATTATGAACCCTTATTTCAGTGACTTGGCAACATTAACCGGTTAACAAAAAGACAGTAATAATTGATGGGACTTATAAAGTGCTTTTCTATACATTTAAAGACCTGTAATGCAGTGGGATTACCAGTTATATTTCCTAAACTAAAGCACACAGTAAACAGAGCAGTTGCTTCCTACCGTTGCTGATCTCAGGAAGGTCAAACTTGGTGAAGTCCCACCACTGCAGACGGTACGTGGTGTTAGCAATGTTGCTAGCAACCGCAGACTGCCCGTCACCGATAGACGCACCTGAGGCAAACGAAAAGGTAAATGGTAAATACTGGGGATTTTATCTTCATAAATTGGGATGCAACGAATGTTTGGCAACCAACATTTTTTGTCTGATTTTTTTTTTTATAAGAAAAGCACTTTTGGTGTTTGGCCGAATAAGTGAAAAGGCCGAATAATTTGTACCAAACAATAAAGTTTTTAAATCATGCGATCAAATCAGCATGAATTGAAGTGATTTGAAGATTGTATTTTCTATCAATTCATTTATTTTCAATTATATTGTGCTTGGTTGGTTTAGGTTATGTCTGCTGGAATGTTTTATTTTATATTTTATAAGCAACAGTGAAAAAACTGGCAAACTAAAAAAAAAAACATCCCTCATCATAGAGGAGAAACTGCAATGTCTGTCTGTCTGTCTGTCTGTGTGTCTGTCTGTCTGTCTGTGAGAGTGTGTGTGTGTCTGTGTCTGTGTGTGTGTCTGTCTGTCTGTCTGTGAGAGTGTGTCTGTGTGTCTGTGTCTGTGTGTGTGTGTGTCTGTCTGTCTGTGAGAGTGTGTACCTGCGAGCACTCTGTTAACCGTGGTGTGTGTGGCGAGTCCGGGCTGTCCTCTCTCATGGAAGATCCCGGCGTAGGGCAGATACTCAGGGAGGAGGAATCGCCTGCCACACAAACAGGTGTATCGTTTATTACTTTATTTATAATTCAACAAGAAGACATTGAAATAAATTAAAACAAACACAAAAACAAAACTTTAAATTCATCTTAAAATATCCATGTTTAGGATGGTACACATTAGAACATTATACCAAATAAATAAATAAAATAAATCCAGAAAGGTAGGTGAAGGACGTCTAATTAAATAAATAAAATTAAATCAAGAATGAAAAATGACTAATAATACTTTTTAAATGACAGTTTACGATCCCTGTCTTCATAGCCCCAGCGATCATTACAGACAGTGTGTTTTAATGAAAGAGAATCATGAATCCATTCTCACCGTGGGACAAATCGACCGAGCGAGGGAGCAGACATCCGGGCGTTACGAGGTGTTCTGTGTCTGGCTCTGTCTCCGGTGTCACTGGGAGAACAAAACAAAAAGACACAGGCATTGGTTTAATAGACATATTTACACAAATACAATTCTGGAAGCATTTGTATTAATTCAGTATATTAGTTTATAGTCGAAAATTTTATTAGTTTAATAATAATAATAATAATAATAATAATAATAATAATTGATAGGATTTATATAGCGCTTTATTGCCTAGGCACTCAAAGCACTTCACAGGGTTCCAGGTTCCATTCATTCACACACAGTCATACCGGTGGTGGTAAACTACCATAGTAGCCACAGCTGCCCTGGGGCAGACTGACGGAAGCGTGGCTGCCATTCAGCGCCTACGGCCCCTCAGACCACCACCTCAAACATACAGCAGTCATACACATTCACACCAGGCAAGGTGGGTGAAGTGTCTTGCCCAAGGACACAACAACGACACAGGTGGCCGGGCGGGGATCGAACCGCCAACCCTAGGATCGTTGGCCAACCCGCTCTACCACCTGAGCCACAGTCGCCCCAGTTTAGTAATTTTTCATCTTTTTCTAGAAACATTGACTTCAAAAGAATAACCACGACCGATGCACAACCTAAACACAGTAAAACAAATGAGATTGGGCAAATCTAACGTGATAAACCGGTTAAATAGAAAGTTAATGTAAAGGTACTCCAGTTCACCTCGATGTTACGCTGCGTTGCTAGCTACGGTGTGCTCCTTTGTTTACGTACCTGTTTACAGAGCCTAGGCTGTGTATTCAAAATAAAACAGAATCCAACATTATAAACCAGGTTGAATAAATACTTAATATAAACGTACTCTAGTTCTTCAAAGTCCACCTCGCTGCCCTCCATGGTGTTAGCTGTGTTACTAGCTGCTCCTTTGTTTACATACCTTTCATACAAACCAGTTTACAGAGTCTAGGCTGTGTATTAACACCAGATTGAATGACTTGATTCTAACATTAGCATTATAAACCAGGTTTAATAGATATTAATGTAAACGTACTCTAGTTCTTCAAAGTCCACCTCGCTGCCCTCCATGGTGTTAGCTGTGTTACTAGCTACGGTGTGCTCCTTTGTTTACATACCTTTCATACAAACCAGTTTACAGAGTCTAGGCTGTGTATTAACACCAGATTAAATGACTAGATTCGTTATAGAGTTAGGTTAAATCTAAACGTACTCTAGTTCTTCAAAGTCCACCTCGCTGCCCTCCATGGGGTTAGCTGGGTTACTGGCCGGTCCCTCAGATGAGCTCATGGCTCTCAGTCTGTTCTGCTGGTATCTCAGAGATCTCTGCCGGATACTGTCTCTCCTCGACAGGTACTGGATCATCCTCTGAGCGTAGTACGCAGCCGGGGACAGTCTGGAAGGAGGCAGAAACTTCAACATTTAAATGAAAGAATAAACAAACATTTATATATGAAAAAAATGGGGTTGTGTACGAATAAATAAATAAATAAATAAACAAACAAACAAACAAACAAAAAATAAATAAATTGCATGTTTAAAATTCTAATGTTTTGCATTTCACAACAGATGTTAAGAAAATTTGTTATAAAACAAAATCATTATAGAAAAAAATATTGGATGGGGGTAAATAGAGTGTTCTTGTACCTGGCTGGGTCTGGGTAGATGGAGTATTATCTATTGTAGTATATTATATTATATTACCTAGCTGGGTCTGGGTAGATGGAGTATTATCTATTGTAGTATATTATATTATATTACCTAGCTGGGTCTGGGTAGATGGAGTATTATCTATTGTAGTATATTATATTATATTATATTATATTATATTATATTATATTATATTATATTATATTATATTACCTAGCTGGGTTTAGGTAAATAAAGATTCTTGTACCTGGCTGGGTCTGGGTAGATGGAGTATTATCTATTGTAGTATATTATATTATATTATATTATATTACCTAGCTGGGTTTAGGTAAATAAAGATTCTTGTACCTGGCTGGGTCTGGGTAGATGGAGTATTATCTATTGTAGTATATTATATTATATTATATTATATTACCTAGCTGGGTTTAGGTAAATAAAGAGTGTTCTTGTACCTGGCTGGGTCTGGGTAGATGGAGTATTATCTATTGTAGTATATTATATTATATTATATTATATTACCTAGCTGGGTCTGGGTAGATGGAGTATTATCTATTATAGTATATTATAGTATATTATATTATATTACCTAGCTGGGTTTAGGTAGATAAAGATTCTTGTACCTGGCTGGGTCTGGGTAGATGGAGTATTATCTATTGTAGTATATTATATTATATTACCTAGCTGGGTCTGGGTAGATGGAGTATTATCTATTATAGTATATTATAGTATATTATATTATATTACCAAGCTGGGTCTGGGTAGATGGAGTATTATTTATTAAAGTATATTATAGTATATTATATTATATTATATTACCTAGCTGGGTTTAGGTAAATAAAGATTCTTGTACCTAGCTGGGTCGGGTAGATGGAGTATTATCTATCATAGTATATTATATTATATTACCTAGCTTGGTTTAGGTAGATAAAGATTCTTGTACCTGGCTGGGTCGGGGTAGATGGGATGGTCTCTGGATCCTGACATGTCGTAACGAGACAAAGACAGCAGAGAGGATTCCAGCAGACGCCTGATAGAGACAGAGAGGAGGTTAGGGTAAGAGATAACTATTCATTTTTTTATTTTTTTTTAACCTTTATTTCTACAGGTAAATCCCATTGAGACCGGAGACTCTTTTTCAAGGGAGACCTGTTTTCCTTTTTAACACGTTACCATTCACACAATCATTCATACACCGATAGCAGCAGCTGACTATCGACATTCACACGAGGCAAGGTGGGCGAAGTGTCTTGCCCAAGGACACAACAACCATGACACAAGTGGCAGGACGGGGATCGAACCGCCAACCCTTTGATCATCGGCCGACCCGCTCTACCACCTGAGACACAGTCGCCCCAAACACATACACACATAATAAATGTTCATATTTAAACTCTAAACTAGAAAATCATTATAAAAATATATCAAAAACATATAAAAATAAAAGAAATGCATTATAAAAAAACAATGTATATATACATATATATTTAAAAGTATTATTATATAAATATATTATAGAAAAAAAAATACAAAAATAAAATAAAATTAATTATTAAAAAAAATCATTACAAATGATATCAATAACGTATCTCTCCCTCCCCTCCTGAGTTAGTCCTCGTCATACAGAATATAAAACTAATAATAATAATAATAATAATAATAATAATAATAATAATAAAACAAATAATAATAATAAAACAAATAATAATAAAACAAATAATAATAAAACAAATAATAATAATAATAATAATAATAATAATAATAATAATAATAATAATAATAATAATAATAAAACAAATAGTAATAATAATAATAATAATAACAACAATAATAAACCAAACAATAATAATAATAATAAAACAAATAATAATAATAATAATAAAACAAATAATAATAATAATAAAAATAATAAAAAAAATTAATCATTATGAAACATATCAATAACAAATCCCCCTGGTTACCTCCTGAGCGAGTCCTCGTCCGGCGGGTCCACTGTGAGCTCTGTGTGTAAGGCGTCTGAGGCGTCTGCCTGTCTGGAAGCCGTCTGTCTGAACACTCTCTCCCACTGGGCGCTCTCCTGGTTGTACACCAACCCCACTGTCTGCTCTCCACTCTGCTGGGAGGGGGAGGGGGCCATGGGGAAGGGGGCCGGGGGGGCTGAGAAACACAAGGGAAAAGTTAAGTTAGAAGGTTTTTTTTTTTTTTTTTTTCCCGCAAACATCACATTTTTATTTTTTTTGCAAACATCCCAATTTTCTTTCAACTTTTGAGTGACTTTATGGCGACTTTTTGGCATACTATTGGGGCTGAGAAAGTAGGGGAGGGCTGAGAGGAGATAGCATTAAGAAAGCATTTATAATTATAATATATATATTATATAGAGGAGTAATTATAATATATATAATATATAGAGGAGGGGGCGCTGAGAGGGGAAGAGAAAGTTTAGTTATTGTAAAAGGTCTCTCCTTATATTAGCCTGGTCCTACCAGACCATCGTACTTATTTCATTTGTACAGAAGGTCTGGAATCACTCAATTGACAAACGTTCCCTCACTTGAAGGCGGGTGTCTGTTGAAGTTTAAAACTATTGGATCTGCCCAGTGCCACTCTGGATCTGCCAACCAATCGCATAACGTTTGGTCGTGACGTATGTCATGCGCCGGCTTCTGACTACAACTGAAACTGGCGCATGACCTAAACGTCATGGTTCTCAGCCACTCCCTCTGTTCACTGATTGGACTGGATAGAACCCACTAATATACCGCAGACCCAGACTGACTACTGAAGGGAAATGACAATTGAGCGAAATACGTAGGACTAGACTAGACCAAGTTTACAGAGGCGTTAAAAGGGCGATGGGGAAGAGGACTTTCCTTGGTTTAATATTGAACACACACACAGAGAGACACACACAGAGACACACACACACACACACCCCCCCACTCACCCACCCCCACACACACACACACACACACACACACACACACACACACACACACACACCTGCAGTAGGCGCCGGCTGCTCGTTGGGTTCAGGAGCTGCTCTCCTCTCAGGGGGCGGAGCCTCTACTGACCGTCTGACATCATCGCTCTGTTGCCATGGTGAGGAAGGGGAGGAGCCAGCAGAGGTGGAGGACGCCTGTTAACATATTTAGAGATATTTAGTTATTCCACTAAAAATGGTTTAATCTGCCAATACCAAAAGGTTTAGGGGTGCTGATGATTAATCTTTTTATGGAATCGTGGGATTATAAAGAATTACACCTGTGCGATGCAGCAAAAAAAATATATTTAAATTTATAAAAAAAAGAAAAAAAAAAAGTTGTCCTTGTCAATAAAGCATGGAAAATGAAAAAAATATATTTAAAAATAAAAATAAAAAAATCTACCTTTAAATTCACATTTAAAAAATAAAATAAAACTAAAAACGGTATACTGTCACTAATACCAAAAGGTTTTATTGACATTAAAAGGTGATCGATTAATTTGTGGGATTATAAAGATTCACACCCATACAATGCAGCAAAAAATCTAAAAAAAATTAAAATAAAATAAAAAAAACAGCACACTGATTGGTCCAATTAGCACCCTTTAAAAGTGCATACAAAGCTCATAATACATACAAAACTCATACCTGATTAATCTAATGCATTATTTGTTTGTTAAAGGGTCACTGTGTAATATGACATCATCAAGAAAGTTCTACAAAGTTCTAGAATGCAACGCTCCCTGGGTAACACCACCCCTTTTGAATAATAACAGAAGCTACAGTGGCCTTCAAGGACAAGAACAATTCTACATTTTAAACAATGCACCTGATGACATTCCAAAAACATGGATGCCTCCATAAGACTTGCCTGCTCAATGTACAAAATGTAATATTAATATTTGTAATTCTCTGCTCAGGAGGATAATTCAGATTATTGGCAGAGGTGATTTTACACCAATGAGGACATATTTATGAATGAGGATATTGATTTTAGTTAATAAATTACTTAAAATGTTACACAGTGTCCCTTTAAATAGATATAAAAACAGCTTAAACAGCTCAAAAAACGTTATACTGTTACCTGATTGGTTCGTTCCCATCTCTGCGAGTCATGGTTGAAGGTGAGCAGGTTGTGACAGGCTCTGCAGCGGTTGAGATGCCCCCGGGCGGCTTGTGAGGCAGAGGCTGGGTCCATGGTGTCCCTGGGAGGGGGTGGAGGTGGCGGGGGAGGAGGGTAGTGGATAATGTTTGGAGAAGCTGCAGCAGATGAAAGAGAAGAAGAAGAAGGCCCAGGGCGCTCCACTGGATCCAGGTTGTTGTTGAGAAGCTCCTGGGTGGGTTCCTGGGCTCCGTCTGGCAGGCTGGAAGACCCTAATGGAGCCTCCAAGTCCTGCAGGAAGGAAGCATTTTAGGGGTTAATAAACATTGAATTTTTTTATTTCGGTGTTTGTTAATTAACAAGATTCAGATTTAGAATTTTTCTAAGAATATGAATTTTTTTTTTTTAAATAATTTTTTAAGAATTTTTAAGATTTATTTCCATTTTAGGGAACGCTTGTTGTCAAAATCAATCAATATCTCCTTAGGATAGACTGGAGACTGGAAGACCCTAGTGGAGCCTCCAAGTCCTGTACAAGTCACAAGATTAAACACAACAATTAAACACTCAAATTCTGAATGTTCCCTAAATTTTTTTTCCTGAATGTTTGCAAAAAAGAGCAGAATGTCTGCGCCTAATTTTGGCCAAAAAAACATAATCTATGCAAAACAGAGACTTTACAAGAATACCCGTCACACACAAACACATTTCACCTTAAACATAACACACAAAGCAAATCAACCCATACACACCATAAACAAACAGACAGACAGACAGACAGACAGACACACATAAATCTCACCTGCATGCGATCAAACTCCATGAAGTATCTGCTGAGGTTGCACTGCAGCACATTTCTGAAGGACGCTGTGTTGTTGCCGCTCCGCGATCCGTCCCAAAAGGGGTGATGCCCGCTGCTGGTGCCCGCTGACCCTAACCCTGCCCCCCCTCCCTCTCTGGCCCCTCCTGGATCTAAGCCCTGCGATTGGCTAAACCCTCTCCCGCCCTCCGATGACGCTGCTGACGTATAGACAGGGCTTTGAGAGCTATGCGATGAACCGTCTTGCTGTCTCAAAACCGATAGTAAACTAATGGATGAAGATGAAGTTCTGGGTGGTAGCATGCCACTCGGGCTTGTGATATTCCCTCCTTCTCGCACACTAAGTACATTCCTTCTCCAATCTGGCCCTGACGTTTGTCTAGAACCAGTAGCAGTTGAAGAGTGACTGTCTGTGTGTATGCTACTAGGGGCTGAATTTGGGTTTAGAGAACTTCCTGCGCTGTAGTAAACAGAAGTGAAAGCGGAGGGTCTTTCGGTGGGCTGTCGAGGCTCCGTGCGGGCTGAAGAGAAGGTGTTGTTTTGGGGTTGGGGTTGCGTGCTGTCGGGGGGTAGGGCCATGGATGGGTTGCGTGTGAGGGAGCAGCGTGTACACAGACACACCATGCCTAGGTGCTGGGTGCAGCCCGGATAGGGGGGTGGGGGCTGGATAGGCCCGCGGTCAGAGGGAGGGTACTGGCTAAGAGGGATGTTAGATGGTGGATCTCCTATCGTGCCCACATTACCTGTGGACGAAAACAAAACACAAATTTCAGTTATTTAAATTATTTGTTGTGTGTGTTACTGATGTTTTATTAAAAGAATAGCTGCAGCAATATGTTTTCACAGGTTTCTGAGCTGAAAACAAATCTTGTCCTCAGCACTTCAAAGCAACAAAGGTAAGACTGGCAACTCGACTTAATATTTAACTAAACAGTGTTCTCTGTATTTCTCAGTTTGGAAGCTTAACTTAAAGGTGCAGTGTGTAGAATTTTGGGTTTTATTTCCCAGCAGATTTTGTAGAAAATAATTATAATATCCATAAGTACGTTTAATTTAGTGCATAATAGCTGCATTTTTTTTTTGAATTATAATTTTTTTCCTTAGAAAGGGTCTCATATATGTCCATATTTCTCCATACTTTGGACCAAGGCCTTGTCACCGCCATTTTGAAAGTGTCATAGTTGGAATGTCATCAGGTGCATTGTTTAAAATTTAGAATTGTTCTTGTCCTTGAAGGCCACTGTAGCTTCTGTTATTATTCTAAAGGGGTGGGGTTACCCAGGGAGCGTTGCATTCTAGAACTTTCTAGAACTTACTTGATGATGTCATATTACACACTGCACCTTTAAAGGGACACTGTGTAATATGACATCATCAAGTGGTACAATTCTAGATCACAATAGTTCGTCTTTACGGCTCCCGTTCAGAGAAGCAACGGAAATTCTTCCAGAACATTCCAGCTGGTAGTTCTGATGGACACAGTGTGGCCAGCTGTTCCATTCTGTGCTTCTGTAGAGCTGATGACATTACAACTATGACGCTTCCAACATGGCGGCGCCCATAAGACTTACCTGCTCAATGTACAAAATGTAATATTAATATTTGTAATTCTCCGCTCAGGAGGATAATTCAGATTATTGGCAGAGGTGATTTTACATCAATGAGGACATACTTATGAAGGAGGATATTGATTTTAGCTAATAAATTACTTAAAAATGTTACACAGTGCCCCTTTAACTTAATAACCTCACTGAGACACTAACCAGAGTTGTCCCCGGGCGCTCGAGGCTGCTCTGCCCCAGCGTTGGGCCCCGTGCCTGGGGAGCGAGAGGAGAGGATGTGGAGGAAGTTATGGAGGATGGGCGTCCGTCTGACCGGCTGAGAGGGAAGGAACGAACGCTGACGGAAGTGAGTCATCTCAACGCTGTCCATCGGCACCTCGGAGTCTTCTTCATTCTGGAAGACAGGGGGAAATATATATCAGTGTGTGTGTCTCTGTGTGTGTGTGTGTGTGTGTGTGTGTGTGTGTGTGTGTGTGTGAGTGAGTGGGTGGGTGAGTGAGTGAGTGAGTGAGTGAGTGAGTGAGTGAGTGAGTGAGTGAGTGAGTGAGTGAGTGAGTGAGTGAGTGAGTGACTGAGTCAGTCTGTCTGTCTGTCTGTCTGTCAGTCTGTCTGTCTGTCTGTCTGTCTGTCTGTCTGTCTGTCTGTCTGTCTGTCTGTCTGTCTGTCTGTCTGTCTCACTAAAATGTTATTAGTCGGCTATCGGATATTCAAAATGAAACACAACCAGTGTAAAATGTGTTTTCTTTTTTGAGAAATTGCTGCCAACATTACCACAGCGATTAACAACAGAAACACAGTTTCACACACATTTCTTACCTCTGTCTGTCTGTCTGTCTGTCTGTCTGTCTGTCTGTCTGTCTGTCTGTCTGTCTGTCTGTCTGTCTGTCTGTGTGTGTGTGTGTGTGTGTGTCTGTGTGTGTCATTAACACATTTCTTACCTGCTGATTGGAAGGATTGACTATCGCTGTCAGGAGGTTGTGACCGAGAGGATCGAACCTCACCAACCTGGAACACACACATAGGAGAGATACATGATTAATATGTTACACACACAGACAGACAGACAGACAGACAGACACACAGACAGACAGACACAACCACACACACACACCTGACTCTCTCTGTCTCGCTGCCTGTCTTCACTACAGCAAACGGCTCCGGTCACACACACACACACAGATACAGAGACACCCCCCTTCCCCCGACACACACACACATGCACAGACAGACACAAACACACACACACACCAACACACACACACGCACAGACAGACACTAACACACACACACACACACTCACAGACAGACACAAACACACACACACACACACACACAGAGACCCTCCCCACACACACACACACACACAGAGACCCTCCCCACACACACCTGACTCTCTCTGTCTCGCTGCCCGTCTTCACCACAGCAAACGGCTCCGGTCGGCTCCAGTCCCAGAAGTGAAGCTCGTTGCTGGTTGCTATTAGCAGCAGCTGAGCCGTCGGATGGAAAGCTAACGAGGCTATCGCTACGTTGCTCTCTGTGAACCAGTTTTCGCTCCCGCCCTGTAGGAACAACACACAACTTGTTATTCATCACATAGCTGCAAGGCAAGGCAAGTTTATTTCTATAGCACAATTCAGACACAAGGCCATTCAAAGTGCTTTACAGGGGCAATATTAGAATACATAAAACACATTAGAAAACATTTAAAATCGAATAAAAGAAGCAAATAAAATAAAAAGTACAGGTTAAAATGGAAACAAAAAAGTCTTCAGACTCGATTTAAAAGAACTGAGAGTTGCAGCAGACCTCCAGTTTTCTGGGAGTTTGTTCCAGATTTTTGGTGCATAAAAACTAAAAGCTGCTTCTCCTCGTTTAGTCCTAACTCTGGGGACTGTAAGTAGACCTGTCCCAGACGACCTAAGGGCTCTGGACGGTTCATAACGTATCAGCCATCTGCAGCCATCTCTTCGACCCTGACGGCTTCCCTGTAGAGTTTTTTTAATTCCAGGCTTTGTGAACTGGCAGGTATTTGGGAGGGATTATTTTAATTTTTTTATGTTTCTTTTGAAGTGTCATACGTTGCTTTTTATCTGTTCTTTTCAACCTAGCACTTTGTCATATCATAAAACCAGATAAAGAGATTTTGATTTAAAAGTACTTCACATAAAAACATGTCTTACATAAAAAAAATATGATAATTTGTAAAAAAGAAAAAAAAAAATTATTTTGTAAAATAATGTGAATATAAATAATGTGAACGAATATAAAATCAAAGTTGGTGAAACTTTGAAAATGTAGAATTAAGGCCGTTTCAGACGGTAGGCGACATTCCTCTCTCGTTGTCGCCCCGCGGGTTCACGTTGCGCTCCCCGTGTGAAGTGACGGGCGGAGGAGCGCCATTGTGATTTTTCAACCGCCGCGACAAAAAGATAAACACTTCTCAACTTTTCCAACGGCTCCTACGAGCGAGTTCGACGAGCACGGAAGCGACAGTTCCACGGGAGTGCGCCCGCTTGTCGTGCCGCCTGACAGAACGCCGCGCCTTCTCTCTGCCCGCCTCTCCATTGAGAATGCGTTGCCAGGGGCGACAAACGAGTTCCTTCTGAAACGCCCTTTATACTGCACTTAATTTCATTGTAATTGTAGCAATGACATTAAAGAAATTCTAAATTCTAAAATATTGTTAAAAAAAAATTAAAAAAATAAAAAGTAGGTGAAACATGTAAAAAATTATAAAATTTTGAGTTGTAATTTTTTATTTATTTTTTTCTAAATAAATATTGTTCTATAATAGCCCCATTCAAACTACTTTTCGATGTCTGTCCCACTCACATGCAGGTCCCAGATGCGGACCTCTCCGTCCAGACAGCCGGAAGCCACCAGGCCGGGGATGGTGGGGTGAAAGGTCACGCACCAGGGCGTTCTACGGTGGCCCACGAGGGAGTGGAGGCATTTACCCGTCTTCACCTCCGTTATGTAAATGTTGTGGTTCACGTGTGTGGAGGCCATCAGAGTCCTATAAAGAAATATATAAGAAAACAGGAGAGTTAGTTCATTACACACACACACACACACACACACACACACACACACACACACACACACACACACACACACACACCGAGTAATATACAAGAAAAATTCAATTAAAAAACTAGCAGGAAAATGTGATCCCTGGAACACTGTTAGAAAGCTTCCTGAAAAGTTACTGCTTCAATGTTGTTGTTTACAATTAAACATGCAATTTAGTTCATTTAAAAGGAGCAGTGTGTAACTCTGGGTGTGTCAGAGAAGTAAAACATTTTCTAAGATACATTCTCATAACTGAATAAACAAACTTTCCTCACAGGAAAATGTGATCCCAGGAACACTGTTTGAAGTTAGAAAGCTTCCTGAAAAGTTACTGTTTCACTGTTGTTGTTTACAGCAGCAGGGCCCACAGTTTGGTTTACAAACATATTCTAGTCTTAACGTTTGGTTCCAGGTTCCTCAAGATAATTTTGATTTATGATGATAGAATTATTCAATACTAAGAATCACATGTAGAGAAAATATGTTTAGTAAACTAACTGCAGGCTCTGTGAATGTAAACAATCCCCCATCCTCCCCTTTGAAACTACACAGTGACCCTTTAAACTACACAGTGACCCTTTAAACACATTTGTAAATAGAGGAGTTGAAACACTGTGCAGTCTTCTCACCGGTCGGGGCTGAATGCCAGCAGGAAGGTTGAGCGAGGGCTGTCCGGCAACTCCACTTTCTGTCCAATGAAAACATTTCAACACGTTTGGTTAACTTTTGTTCAAAACTCTGTCACTGTTCAACAAAGACAAGTTGGAACAGGATGAATCAAACCTCAGTTCAACAATACTTTGTTTTAGGAGAAAGTTTGGTCGTCCTTCTGCCCAGAAATTAAGATTAAAGGTGCAGTGTGTAATATGACATCATCAAGAAAGTTCTACAAAGTTCTAGAATGCAACGCTCCCTGGGTAACCCCACCCCTTTAGAATAATAACAGAAGCTACAGTGGCCTTCAAGGACAAGAACAATTCTAATTTCTAAACAATGCACCTGATGACATTCCAACTATGACACTTTCAAGATGGTGGCACTAGGCCTTGGTCCAAAATATGCAGAAATATGGACATATATGAGACCCTTTCTAAGGAAAAAATTATTCAAAAAAATGTTTTCAGCTATTATGCACTAAATTAAATGTACTTATGGATATTATAATTACTTTCTACAAAATCTGCTAGGAAATAAAACCCAAAATTCTACACACTGCAGCTTTAAAGAGCGTTGTGTGTATTTGGAACAAATATATACAATACAAAGGTTATGTTATAATGTCCACCCTACAAACAAACAAACTAACAGACAGACAGACACACCCACTTAGACACACACACACACAGACAGACAGACACACACACACACCCCACCAACACACACACAAACACACCGAGTAACCGACCTGACTCCACACACACACACACACACACACACACACACATTAACCCACCTGACTCTGCCATTTCATCCATCGTACTTTCTCCTCCACTAGCAGCTGTAGCATCCTGTGAGAACTCCTGCTCTGAGCTCCTGTCTCTCTGCTTAGCAGGATCCTCACTGCATTCCTCTGACGGGACGCCATGACAGGGGGGGGGGGGCAGGGGAGGGGGGCAGGGGGGGGTCAGGGGTGACTACAGCGCCGCCCGGGACCAGGCCATGCACTGACTAGGCTGCAAGGAGGGAGAGGAATACATCGGGTTAAAATATATTGCTCTTAGTAAGTTCTCATCCGGGCATTTCTCGCCTACACAAACTTGCATACACAACCACAACATACTCAAATTAGTATGAGAAGGACGTCAGTAGGCCATTTCGAACACAGCCACACACACGCACACACACACACACACACACACACACACACACACACACACACACACACACACACACACACAGTCTAGACTGCAGGAGGGGAGGAGGAATACATTTGGTTAGAATAGATATACAAAATATACACAACCACAACATACTCAAATTGGGTAATCAAACAGTGGCCCAGAGGAGGAGGAAAACATAGGGTTAATATTGAAAGGGGCACTGTGTAACATTTTAAGTAATTTATTAGCTAAAATCAATATCCTCATTCATAAATATGCCCAAGAGCAACACGCACACACACACACGCACACGCACACACACACACCCTTCATCAATAACCCCCATATTGATTGACAGGTATATTAACCTATTTTTTTTTTTAAACAGCAGATTAACTGATATCACATTGTCCGTCATTTGAGGGAAAACAAGGATTCATTATTGATGGTTTAAGATCCTCTAAGGAATCCATTGTTTAGTTTTATGCAATCTCATTCATTTTCACTGTGTCGCAAATCACTTTTACAAATCCCTCGTCATTTTGACAATAAAATGAGGATAAAGAATTGAAGGTTCAATTGATGGTGTCTGAAAGTAGTGTTAATGCAGAGTGCAAATTCCTATTTAAACTCAGTCAGCCCCTCTCTCTCTCTCACACACACACACACACACACACACACACACACACACACACACACACACACACACACACACACACACACACACACACACACACACACACACTTAAACTCTCTCGCAACAACCCAGCGATCAACACATTACTCTGGGATCACACAAGCTTTTGCACAGACTAGAGAGAGATCATCATAAGGATCTTTTCACTCCGGCCTCGTTTACTTTGGACTGACAGGCTTCTACGTTTGATCCCAGACTAAGGTTGCGTTCCGAATCGCATACTTTCTACTATATAGTTTGGTAGAAAAAAGATTTAGGATGTCCTGATTCTTGTGGCCAGATTTAGGATGGTTAGAAGTACCCGGATGTCCTACTTCATGCGGCCAAGATTGTTAGTGTTGAAAACTGCATCCTATTTGGGCGATTCTGACCCACAATCCATTGCGCACGTGAAGTGACGTCACATCGACGAAGCCTCCGTATGAAAACAAACGGGGATGAGACGGATATAAAAGCAAGAGGCAAGATCAAGGAGCCATGTTATGATGAAATAAGAGAGTAAAGTATGTCCCAATAGTATGCCTACTGCATCCTAACTAGATTCTTTTTATCGTCGGATGTAGTATGTAGAATAGAAAAAGAAAGAGGAGGAGATTCAGAACTCAACCGTAATTCAAACCCTGCGTTCCAATCCCCATACTAGTATCTACTATATAGTTTGGTAGAAAAAAGATTTAGGATGTCCCGATTCTTCTGGCCAGATTTAGGATGGTTAGAAATACCCGGATGTCCTACTACATCCGGCCGAGATTGTTAGTGTTAATAACGACAACTGCAGCTCAAAAAGGTATTTTTCAGTATAGAAAAAGGGAATACTGCTGCAGTGCAAACAACCAAGGTCTCCAATAAACAAAATACTTCTCGAATAAAAAGGTGAAAATTCCACACCACAATCAAAACCAAGCCTGATATTTATACTATTATATTTTCCATTACTAACTTTCAGCTTAACCATTTTCGTATTGTTTGCAGCCATAATTTTTTTTTAACCTTTATTTCTACAGGTAAATCCCATTGAGACCGAAGACTCTTTATCAAGGGAGACCTGTTTTCCTTTCCCACGTTACCATTCACACACACATTCATACACCGATAGCAGCAGGCTAACTATCGACATTCACACGAGGCAAGGTGGTGTGAAGTGTCTTGCCCAAGGACACAACAACTATGACACAGGTGGCAGGGCGGGGATCAAACCTCCAACCCTTTGATCATCAGCCGACCCGCTCTACCACCTGAGACACAGTCGCCCCTATTTAATTATTTTTAAACTGTTTTGTCAGTGATTCTTGAGAACGCTTGTTGTCAAAATAATGTTGTCAAAATCTGTAAATATCCTCATGTACTGTGTGTGTGCTATGAAAAGAACCCAGTGTTAATACACAGCCTTGGCTCTGTAAACAGGCATGTTGCTTTACTAGGTGGCGCCTCTGTTTGCATACCCTTTGTTTACATACCAGTTTACAGAGCCTAGGCTGTGTATTAACACTGGGTTGTTTTTCAGCACACACACACACACACACACACACACACACACACACACACACACACACACACACACACACACACACACATAGTACAGACAGGTAGCAGATCATGAGGAGATATTCAATTATTTTGACGATTAGTGATTTGGACATCAAGCGTTCTCCAGAATCACTGACTCCACCTTTGATGCATGTTGACATAAATGAACACACACACAAGGATTTTGACGATTGATTTTGCCTCGGTTGCATTTTTCTCTATGAATTACCAGCTTGTTCACTCAGTTATGATCAAACGTAATTCAAAATCTTGAACAGGGTCGAAAGAGGTTCAATTAATTTCACGTGAAAATAGATAGAAATTGCGGTTGTCTTTATAACATTGGGGAACAAAAATAAAAATGTAATTCGCATTGAATCTGAACGTACACGTGACTGTAGCTGTTATGAGACCAGATCAATCCTTTAATGCGTCCTAAACCGTCCAGAAATCAGTCAAAATGTTTATTTATTTCATTGTTTTTCGCCCTTTAAACTGAGGCTAATGCTACATTAGCTCTTTCCGGATGTCGGTCAGTTAAACGCCAACCGCTGAGGGGAAATGCAACGTATTAATAGATTTTTAAAGGTTTCGCTTGTTTATAAAAGCATAAATAAACAGCCAAGGTGTTAATCTATCGGTGTAGGTGTTTAAACATAACAAATGAGGCCTACCTTTCTTTCCAGAGCCCATTTCAAATTTCAACCGATGCTAAACCAATGCTAGCAGCAGTTAGCGGTTAGCTCGGCCAGGAACGGAAAATATGTCCGCTATGAATAATTACACTTTCTAGCGCTAACATCGGTGTTTTAGCGCCTATTCTGATCAACTGTGTTCCCTTTAGTCAACACACGACCTCCATTTTGTGTGAAATATGCGGATTAATGGAGGATTTCGGAGTATTTTTTGGTCCAATATTTGACGCCGAGGTGCTACTGCGTAACCAGCTAGCAGGCTAGTTAGCCACACACACACAGGCTGACGAACAGAGCGTCGATAACAATCGATCGATCTCACACCCACACATACACACACACACACACACACACACACACACACACACATACGATACACACACACAGAGCGCCGATCCCAATCGATCGATCACAAAAATCCATTCAAAAATCTAGACGTTGGATGAAGCCAGAGTTAAAATCTTTATTTCATGTTTACAACATACAGCCAAAGTGTACAACATTTTTGCAGAACAGATTTTTGGAAACAGCCCGTTTTTAATTTTATAAATTAACAAAAAAAAATCACATGTCATGTAGGGGTCTTAAAAATGCATTTTCAGCATGTTTTTAAGAAGAAAATGTCTCATTAATCAGACAATGTACAACAAATACTTACAATAAAGCCAGACTTAAAATCTTTATGAATTTTTACAACATATAAGTGTTAATACATGTGACTTTCATACACAGACTATGAGGGAAAACAACCTTCATTTTTAATGTACGACAGATAGCCAACCACTAACGTTTTAGTAACAAACATTAATTTCATTGTTATACTCAAACACCTTTTTTTGACCGTCATATTCATAAAAAAATCTTGACCAACATTTTTCGTTAAATAGTTTTTTTTAAGATAAATTCATGAATTCATTCATTCATAATATTTATTTTAACTCTGTAACATATTGAGGCAGAAACCTTGTTTGAAATATAGCGGAGTGAGAAAAAAATGTACAACATTCACAGACACCATTGTGTGTGTGTGTGTGTGTGTGTGTGTGTGTGTGTGTGTGTGTATGTGTGTGTGTGTGTGTGTGTGTGTGTGTGTGTGTGTGTGTGAGTTTGTCTGTGTGTGAGTGGCTCAATGGTGTTTTAGTGCCCCCAACAGAGCCTTCCAGGCAGCGCTGCTTTGAAGGCTGTATAGAGCTGTTAAGCGGAAGTGGCGGAATTACGGGGCATGGGACCTATCGGCTGAAAAAAAATTAATGGGAGTCTATGGAAAGTAATCTACTATTTTCTGGTCCCAGTCATTAAATGCCTTGGATTACATATATGTTTTGTATGGGTCTAAATGATAATTTTTCATGTGAAGAGTTTGACGGTATGTTGTATGATTATTCGTCTAACGGCTTTTGAAAAAATGTTACGAGAACAACTACAAGTCTTGTCGCCTCTGTGACGTCACCTCAACACATTCCCTCCACTTCTCGACTGACAGTGCAAATGCTAATGCTAATGGCTGGCGTGGACAACGCCAACAATCTCCCCACTCGAGAAATTGAAACTCCACATGTCCACTTGTGTAGTGATTTTCGCCACGCTGAAGACTTTTGTCTTGTCATTGAAAGAAGGCGGTAAAGTGCATTAAAGACACAGCCATGTTTCTGAGCTAAGCAGGTGCCAGTGGTGGTGACGTATATCATAAGTGTCAAGAGCAGCGAAGAGCTGTAGTCCACAAAAGAGCTCTGCACAAAACCTGACCGTATCCAGCTTCTACTCGCTAAATTGTTCCATTCTTTGCACGAAAAAATACCATCTAAATCCATACAAAACATATGTGTAATCGAAGGCATTTCATGACTGGGACCAGAAAATAATAAATTTCTTTCCATTGACTACCGTTGTAATTTTTCGAGCCGATAGGTCCCATGCCCCGGAAGTAAGAAACTTCCGCTTAACAGCTCTATTGGGGGCACAACACACCAAACACCGTCTGAGTGAGTGTGTCGCTGTGTGTGATGCTCTATGTGTGTCTGTGAGTGAGTGTCTCAGTTTGTTTGTGTCTGTCTTTCTGTCTGTGTGCGAGTGTGCGTGTTGCTGTGTGTGTGTGTGTATGTGTGTGTGTGTGTGTGTGTATGTGTGTGTGTAGGTGTGTGTGTGTCTATTAACTGGGCCCCATTTCAGCAGATTAAGGGTTGATAACCTAAACCACAGCTGTACAGACTTGTTTAGAAAGCTGTATGTGTGTATATATACAACAGCTGATGTGTGTGTGTGTGTGTGTGTGTGTGTGTGTGTAAAAAAAATCTTTAAAAATAAAAAATAAAAACACAGTGAGAGGGAAAATGGACCTCAGACCAACAACCCCTAAATAAAAAGAAGGATAAGACAATGTCAACACAATATTATTATTACAATAACACAAAGGCACATACACATGATCATACACTTTCAACAACATAACAGAAGAAAAAAACAAGGTTAAAAGATTTGGAAACATAGAAACATTTGTGGCAAATGCATTTGAAAGATCGTCACTTTAAACGTTAAAACCATAATGTTCCATCAGCAGATCATCAGAAAGCCTTCAATAATATAATAATAATATATTATATAGATACACACTCACCGGCCACTTTATTAGGTACACCTGTTACATTTATTGTTAACACATATAACTAATCAGCAAGTCGTTTGGGGAGTGAGTGGTTTGCTTCACAGCGGAGCACACGTTTAAAAGAACCGCACGATCATGTCCAATATATCCAATATCGTGATTGTGATAAAAATTAGATTAATTGTGCAGCCCTATGTCAGAGGTCAGTGGAGGATGGGCATACTGGTTCGAGATGATAGAAAGGCAACAGTAACTCAAATAACCACTCGTTACAACCAGGGTATGCAGAATACCATCTCTGAACGCAGAACACGACCAACCTTGAAGCAGATGGGCTACAGCAACAGAAGACCCCACCGGGTGCCACTCCTGTCAGCTAAAAACAGGAAACTGAGGCTACAATTCACACAGGCTCACCAAATGTGGACAATAGAAGATTGGAAAGTCTTGCCTGGTCTGATGAGAGAACAAGCACTTTAAGATCAGATTTGATTTGATCTGATTGGCTGACTCTTTCTCTCTCCCCCACCCCCCCTCCGAGTTTCACTGAGGAAAGCAGCTACTGACCAGGTTGGAGGTTAACCAGGAAATATCTTTGCTTTGATACTAACTGTGTTTAGTGACATTCTGCTGAAATGGACTGACTCCAGCCCTCTACTCACAACTTTAGAGTCTCCAGTCTGTAGTGTGGACTTTTCCTTAGATCAGACAGAGGCTTCACTGCTGAATCTTGCAGGTTGTTAATACTCAGCTCCAGCTCTCTGAGATGGGAAGGGTTGGACTTCAGAGATCAGGCCAGAGAAGCACAAATGATCTTTTGTATCTGCAAAAAATGGAGAGCTTTAAGAGTGACTGAACATCTGCCTAGAAGTAGACTTCCTTCAAAAATATCCAGAAGAGCCGCAAGAAAAGTGATTTTTCAGTTAAAAGCCAACCCAAACATTACATCTAGTGATTTGCAGACCTCTCTTGCAGCATCTGGGACAGCATCTCCATGTGTAGATGATTTGCCTCATGGTGGACCGATGGAGGTTAAACTTTTTTTTAAATTAATTTATAGCTGTCCCCAGACAAATGTGCAACATCACAACTCTAGTCCTGAGATCCTCTGAGATTGTTTTCCCTTTTGGCATGTCTGACCTGTATGGGTTCACTTTGGTGAGCCTAAACTGACCTGGGGCCGGTTTCCCGATAACGTCATCTCTTAGCGAGCTACGAAGACTCCTACGTTATGACTTACCAAAGTTGTTTACCTCTGTAGTCGTGGTTCCCGAACGGTCTCTTAGGAGAAACACTCCATACGTCGTAAGTACACTGCTGAAATCGATTGCTCAGAGTTCGATTTTCCATTCCTGCTTATTTCATGCGAAGCTGCATGACAAGTCTTTGCGAATAAAAGATTACTAGAAATCCTTCGAAGCCGAAACATTTATTTAACACCTCTTGCTTTATAATCTAAGTATCTTTAAGAACAATAATCACGTTTCGTGGTGAGTCAGTAAGGAAACTGAAAGTAGATATAATATCGCCAATAGCCTATATCAATAAAAACAGACGGGATACAATAAACAGTAACATGGCACACTTATTTTGAGATAAGCTTTAATTGATTATTCATTAATTTTTTCACACGTTTACATGTTTTGAGGCGGAGAATCCGACGCACTCTGCAGTGTGTGGAACACAGTGCGATGGTTCTAGTGTTAACCTTGGTCGAACGTATTACCATAGCCTATAGGCCTACTGATTTAAAAAAGGTAGCCTAGGCTATAGAAAAATATAGAAACAGCGGAGGAGATTAAGATTGTTTCCAGCAATTATTTTCTTCATGAATGACTTGTGGCAGTTCCATGCGCAACAGGGATATCACTCGTGTCCGTTTTACGCATGGTGCTTACGGAAGGATATGTGGGGGTCTGTAGTAGCCTATCTCTGGTGATGCCACAGCGATCGCAGGGACTCTCACTTGTGTCATTAGGGCCCGAGCACCGACCGGTGCGAAGCCCTATTGAAATGCAAAGGATTCTTATTGTTAATATTCCGACTCGTTTTTGGCACTTTTCACCCCCTTCCCGTCATGCATGACTTGAAATTTTTTGGTGTACCCATCAGACCTGCAAAAAATTGCAACTTATCGTTGGTTTCCAAAAAAGACGGCGCCCCCTATGGCCAAAACAGTTTTTCAGGAAATGCATGCTCAAAAATTGGCCTAGAAGGCTGGAATTTTAGGACAACATGTAATGGCCCAAGGCGCACATAAATGCAATTTTATGTCCTGGGCCAAAATCAACAGGAAGTCGGCCATTTTGGATTTAGGGCCTAAAATCGCCATAATACAATATTTCACATATCGACGAACTTGCCCTAGAGTTTTTACGCTAGGAACATGGAACCACTGCTCAAATACTCAAATACTCAAGACCCTTGCCCGATGTTAAATTGCGAAAAGATTTCAAAATTCTCCCAGTACCAGGGAGCTATTGGGGGTCAAAGTTGACGTAAACATCACAAAATACGGACCTCATGAAACTTGAATTCATCATAACTCAGGCTGTGTTATACCTAGCTGCACCAAATTTAAACCCCAAATGTATCTTTGCAGGCCCCACAAAAAAGCCTCTTGAAGCCTCGCCCCAAAATCATCAGGAAGTCTTTTAATTTGAAATATGTGAATTACTGGCTCTCAAATCATCAAAATGTTCAAAAATTAATAACTCCTAGCAGGAACATATTTAGAGAAACGAAAACTCTAGGTACATTCATCTATCATGGAATATACACCACAAATGTTTTTGTTTGATTCCGAATAACTATGAAGAGATGGGAGCCGATATTCGCCAAAATGGCGCCAAAAGTCAGAACTCCACATTACTCTGCAGGATTGCAGAGCAAAGTGGACTCATAACAACTTTTTGTGCAAAAAAAAATATGATAGGCTAAGTCCTCAGACATGGAAGATGATATACCCGAAAGCTTGTTTTATCCGGAACTACCGTCTTGCAGCAGCGGCTCCTGATTCGCCAAAAAACATCAAAAACGGCCGTCATGAACCCTTTGATTGATCATAACTCAGGCTGTGTTACACTTAGATGCACCAAATTTTAGAGAGCAATGTACAATCCCAGGACAAACAAAAAAGCCTCTTGACGCCCCGCCCCAAAATCAATAGGAAGTCTTCTATTTTGACGTATTCGCCAAAAAAAACAGGAAGTTGGCCTAAGTCCACCATACTCTGTATAATCTTCTCCAAATTTCTCATGGTTAATGACACCCAAGGCCTGAGGAAGCCTGCACGCTAATATTCATACAAAGTGAGAGCGCCACTTGTCAAAACGCCTTCGCCGTAGCTTGGCGTCTTCGCCAGTAAACAGGAAGTAGCTGTAACTCCACTATACTCAGTCTGATCTTCTCAACATTTGATATGCTTAATGAGACCCAAGGCCTGAGTAAGCCCACACAATAATATTAAGAAAAAGTGAAAGCGCCAACTACTGGGTCAAGTACATATTGCATGATAGTTATTTACCTTCAAGTCCTACACACTTTATCAAATCAACCTCAAAGCAGCTCAGGGAGGTCTAGAGACAACGATAACACGGGAAGACGGTTCTCTCGGCTCCGTGGCCTTCGTAGTTTCTCGGCGTCATCGCCACGAAGCAGGAAGTCGCTGTAATTTCGCTCTGCGCTGTCCCACGCGCTCCAAACTTCATCCGCCTGGTAAGAGCCCAGGCCTGAGGTCGTCCTCGCATCCGTATCAAGCGCGTTGCGGCAACTTCCACGCTTCCGGCGCCAGGTATTGCTGTGCCCCGCGCTCCGAAGAGGAGGAGGAGACCGCGGTGCGCTCTCTCGCGCGGTCGCCCGGAGCACCGAGGCCGGCCGGGACGGCGAGCAGCACGGAGGTGCGAGGGCCCGGTCATCACTGCTCGCAGTTTTAATTAAACTTATAAATCTGACTGTATTTCATATCAAAGGGACACAGCGATGACTGTATTAAATATCAAACTGATAAAAACGATCCGATTGTAGGTTATAGTGTATCACGTGTATAAAGTATTTTCATATTGACGGACATCGCATCCAATCAGTTCATGCTGATTGTCAAGTCAGTTAGATGACTATGTACTTATAGTTTGAACACTTTGTGAATCAGAGTGAATGGTATTCTGCTAAAATATATAATAGCTTACTTTAAATGTGATATGTACGCTATATACAGTTATCGTTTTTAACAGTTTGTTATTTAATACAGTTATCGCTGTGTCCGTTTGATATGAAATACAGTCAGATTTATTAGTTAAATGACACAAATGAGAGCTGAAACATCCCTACGGTAGAGCTAAGAAGGCTCTGCGGGCGGGATTCGTAGCAAAGAACGTTTCGGGAAACAGGCGAAATGTTAAGTAGGAACTCTACGTAGGGGTTACGAATGACGTAGCGTTAAGAAGGCTCTACGAAGGCTTTGGGAAACCGGCCCCAGGTTGATCTCTGTTTTATCTAGTGCCGCCCAATTTGTTACATAAAGATCTCTCACTACATTGGTCCATTTCATCACTCAATTTGGCCCACCTGATTGTGTTTACCTGCTCGATTTAAGTAACTGCAGCTCAGGGTTCACTTACTTTAGCACATACAAAAGTTGGCAAATCATTTGTTTTATTTTAATCTTTTGGCTAACAATTGATATCCGAAAAAACAAATTTCATTGATAAACACACACCTGTTATTTAATATAAAAAATGCTGGTATTGATAAAAATTAATTAATAATGGTTAAACTAAATACAATTACAAAAGGCTCAAGAGATTCAGATATTTACTTTCTTTTGTGACAGCAGATTAAACTTTGTACAAGATAAATGTAAATATGAACAAAGAAAATGAATAACTACTGATGTAAGTTATGTTTGTACATAAATTAGGTTTAATTGTTGATTTATAAGATCTACAATAGTAACAGAGTCAGTGAACTGACCTCAGAGTCTCCAGTAAACCACACAGCAGCTCCACTCCTGAATCCTGCAGCTTGTTTCCTCCCAGCTCCAGCTCTCTGAGATGGGAGGGGTTGGACTTCAGAGCTGAGGTCAGAGAAGCACAGCTGGTCGCTGACAAACTGCAGAACCTCAAGCTGAATAAAGAATACATTATTTAAGTTTCTGCTGCTCTCAGTGCTTTGCAGCACTTCAGTCCACTGTATGGTTCTGACGGAGGCTGTTAAACATACTCCCATGCACCGCTCATTAAGTTCTCATCTGAACATTCAGTCATATGAAAAAGTTTGGGAACCCCTCTTAATTTTGTGGATTTTTGTTCATCATTAGCTGGGATTTCAAAGAAGCAAATTCCTTTTCATATATGACATACCTTAGGGAAAGAGAAGTATTTCAGCAGTGTGATTTTGTTTATTGGAATAATAGAAAATATGCAATAGGCATCATAACAAAAGTTGACTGGTGCATAAATTTGGGCACCCCAAAAGAAAAATGACATCAGTACTTAGTTGAGCCTCTGTTTGCAAAAGTAACAGCCTCTAGACGCCTCTGGTAGCCTGTGATGAGTGTCTGGATCGTGGATGGAGGTATTTTTGAAATATTTTCCATACAAAAGCGCTCCAGTTTAGTTAAATGTGATGGCTGCCTAGCATGGAAAGCCCGCTTCAAATCATCCCATAGATTTTCGATGATATTCAAGTCATTGGACTGCAAAGGCCATATCAGAACATTGTACTTTTCCCTCTGCAGGAATTTGAACTGTGTTAAGGGTCATTGTCTTGTTATGGAATATCCAATCCCTGCACAACTTGAACATTATCCTGAATAATCTGTTGATACTGGGTTGGATTCATCCCACCTTCGACTTTAACAAGGGCCCCAGTCCCTGAAGTAGCCACACAGCCCCACAGCATTATGGAACCTCCACCAAATTTGACAGTAGGTAGTAGGTGTTTTTCTTGGAATGCAGTGTTCTTCTTTCGCCATGCAAAGCACTTTATAATGATCAAATAACTAATTTTTTTTTCCAACATGAATCTGGCTTGTCTAAATGAGCTTTTACATACTCCATGCGACTGTATCTGTGGCGTGGGCGCAGAAAGGGCTTCCTTCTCAGCACCCGGCCATACAGATGTTTTGGTGCAAATTGCGCTGAATTGTTGAACGATGTACAGATACACCATCTGCAGCCAGATGTTCTTGTAGGTCTTTGGAGGTGATCTTTGGGTTGTGTGCAACCATTCTCACAATCCTCCACCTATGCCACTCCTGTACTTCTCTTGGTCTTCCAGACCTGGGTTTAACTGCCACTGTGCCTGTGTCCTTCCATTTCCTGACAACGTTCCCTACAGTCGAAATTGACGGTTGAAACCTTTGGGAAAGCTTCCTGTAGCCTTCCCCTAAACCATGATAAAGAACTATCTTTGTTTTCAGATGTTTTGGGAGCTGCTTTGATGATCCCATTCTGTCTCACTTCAGCAGAGAGTCAAAGAGAAGTGCAACTTGCATTTAGGCACCTAAAATACCTTTTCTCATGATTAAATATACCTTTCTATGAGGTTCAACAACATAACCCAACCAATTTTGTGTTTAAATTAATCAGTTTTACATGCTGTTACATGCATTAAAATCATCAAACCACAAGGGTTCCCATATTTTTGCACAGCCAGTTTTTCACATTTTATTTAAATTCATACAACTACATACTGCTTTTCAAAAAATCTTTGTTTGGAAAACATCCCAGTACTTATATGTTCCTGGTAAATGAAAGACATACCACCTTTATCTTTTTTGTGTGAAAGCAGAGTCAATTATAATGTCGGCTGAGAGGGGTTCCCAAACTTTTTCATATGACTGTATTTCTGTCATTCAATCACTAGCAGCCAACTTATTAAAACATTTTGGGTTTTAAGTCAGGCTCTGGCCTATAAACCCAACTCGGGCCTATGAACAAAGAAAATCTATTACTTTATGGGTGTAAGTTATGTTTGTACATAAATTAGGTTTAATTGTTAATATACAAGAGCTACAATAGTAACAGAGTCAGTGAACTGACCCCAGAGTCTCCAGTTTACTGAGTGGACTCTCCAGAAAACCACACAGCAGCTCCACTCCTGAATCCTGCAGCTTGTTCCAGCTCAGATGCAGCTCTCTGAGATGGGAGGGGTTGGACTTCAGAGCTGAGGCCAGAGAAGCACAGCTGATCTCTGACAAACTGCAGTGACTCAAACTGAATAAAGAATAAATTATTTAAGTTTAGAGACTGTGTGCGTATATGTGTGTGAGTATGTGTGTGTGTGTGTGTGTGTGCGCATGCGTGCGTGCGTGCGAGCGAGTGAGTAAGTGAGTGAGTGTGTGTGTGTGTGTGTGTTTTAAAGCACAAATCACAACTTAAATATCTTGGTGTCTTACTGATAAAAATAACTTTCACAATTATACAATGTTACTTATAAAAAGATAAATAAGAAAATATATGATGACCTGGGCAGGTGGAGCTTGCTCCCCCTCGACCGTAAAATTCAGAGAATCAAGATGAATATTCTCCCAAGATTATTATATAGTCTACCCAGGGGATAAAACCCTCTTTTTTTAAAAACAGACATTGGTTGTTGTAAAAAGTTGTTCACCAGAAATGATATCTAGGACCTTCAAGGATCACAACCTGGGTGGACAACCTGGTCAACTACCTGCTGGAAAGCTACAAGGGGCCGAAATAGAAAATCAGAACCATGGTTTAATGCGAGGGTAAAATAAAAAAAAAAGTAATTCACATCACAAAATGTTGCCAGTTGATTACTGGCATTAAAACAATGATTCTTTGTATTGAAGTTTTTTGACATACATTTACTTTCTTTTGTGACTGCAGACTAAACTTTGTACACGAGAAATTAAAATATGAACAAAGAAAATTACTCTTTGTAAGTATTATTTATAAAGCTCTGACCGGGAAGTTTCCCCATTATTTAACAGCAATGCTGCAAATTTCAGATGGGCTTTATCAGACACGCTCAACTGACATGCTCATACTTTATGTTCCTCAAGCCTAGTCTGAGCTTGGAAAGACAGCTTCTAACTGCAGTGCCCCTGATTCCTGTTTTAATTAGGCTATATTGTACTTTCACCCATTTAATTGTAATTGCAGCCATTCAACAGCACTGTCTTAATGTTTCTCTCTTCATCAGCTTGTTGTGCATTTGATGTATTTGCATTGTATATTGTGTATGTATTCTTGTTTTTGCTTTGCATTTTTTTGCCTTGACATCAATGCAAATGAGGATCACCCCTCAATTGATCTCTTGAGTATAAATAAAGGTTAAATTTAGATAAAATGTTTGTACATAAATTAGGTTAAATTGTTAATATAAAAGATCTACAATAGTAACAGTCAGTGAACTGACCTCAGAGTCTCCAGTCTACAGTGTGGACTCTCCAGAAAACCACACAGCAGCTTCACTCCTGAATCCTGCAGGTTGTTTCCTCCCAGATCCAGCTCTCTGAGATGGGAGGGGTTGGACTTCAGAACTGAGGCCAGAGAAGCACAGCTGATCTCTGACAAACTGCACCAACACAATCTGAATAAAGAATAAATTATTTAAGTTTAGAGACAGTGTGTATGTGTGTTCTGAAGGATATCTTTCAGTATTTGGCCCTCAGTGAAAAAGGTTTGCCATAGAGCATCTGGCCTTGCAAACGGTTAATTATCTAATTTCTTGTGTTACCTTCTTCTTGCTGTTTTTTTAGCTTATAGGAAACTGTTTAAAGCAGAAGTCCACATTTGAGTGAGAAGTGTCCCTTCCCTCACACAGCTAGACTGTAAGAAAGTATTCATAAGTACAGCTTAAACTAATATGAAGAAGTCAGACCAAATGGATTAAACATCTTTCAAAGTTATAAAATAATACGCACCAAAATCCCTTTTTGAGTTACTATTCCTCCACTACAACTCGACAAGAAAACACTGTTAAATACTAAATACTTGTTATGTTTAAAGGTGCAGTGTGTAATATGACATCATCAAGAAAGTTCTACAAAGTTCTAGAATGCAACGCTCCCTGGGTAACCTCAACCCTTTAGAATAATAACAGAAGCTACAGTGGCCTTCAAGGACAAGAACAATTCTAAATTTTAAACAATGCACCTGATGGCATTCCAACTATGACACTTTCAAGATGGCGGCACTAGGCCTTGGTCCAAAATATGCAGAAATATGGACATATTTTTCTAAGAGAAAAGATAATAAATCAAAAAAAAATGTTCAGCTATTACGCACTAAATTAAATGTACTGATGGATATTATAATTACTTTCTACAAAATCTGCTAGGAAATAAAAACACAAAATTCTACACACTGCAGGTTTAAGTCAGACTGCTCGAGCCATCTCTCTCTCTCTCTCTCTCTCTCTCTCTCTCTCTCTCTCACTCACTCACTCTCTCTCTCTCTCTCTCTCTCTCTGTTTAAACAGAAGCTCACACACTCTACACCCTCTGCATTACTATCATCATCTCCACTGACTGATGGACTACAATGTGAGAAAACTGTCCGTCAAACATTTAATCTCTTTGCTTTTTTTTCTTACAATTGTTTAGCCAATTTTTTAAATTTCTGAACCAATTGACATTTCTTCAGATTTGTGCTCAGGCGAATCCTGAACATCTATGAACCAAAACTTTAAAACATCGGTCAACTGAATAAACACAAAACACTATCTATTCTACAGTCAGTGAACTGACCTCAGGGTCTCCAGTCTGCAGTTTGGACTCTCCAGTCCGGCCCAGAGAAGTTTCACTCCTGAATCCCCCAGGTCCTTGTTGTCACTCATGTCCAGCTCTATCAGATGGGAGGGGTTGGACTTCAGAGCTGAGGCCACAACTTCACAGTGAGTCTCTGAGAGTTCACAGTAAGATAGTCTGTAATGAGTCATGACACATTTATTACAACATGTTATTATGAAAGTGCACAACTGATGACAGAACACATTGACATTTCCTGATTTGATAAACATTTGCTCTTCCGCAGATCTGAACTTTAATAGAAACCAAAACAACATTCAGGCCAAACGAACAAGCTGCAGATTAGCTTAATTGGAGACTAGTTATTCTATTTATTACACGTAAATACAACCAACAATTTCTGTAATAAACATGTTGACCACTATTTTAAGAAGAAGAAAAAAGCTATTATAATGTATAGAACTAATCTACACTGGTGAATAATATTAATCACATCTGGCCTTTCTGCAGTTCCTCACAGCTGGAATCAGTCTTTGTCTTCCCTGGATTGATGTTTTATACTTCTTCAGGTCCAACTCATCCAGAACCTCCTCTGACATCTGCAGCACGTAGGCCAGAGCAGAGCAGTGGATCTCAGAGAGTTTCTTCTCTGATCTGTTCTTTGACTTAAGGAACTTTTGGATCTCCTGATGAACTGATTGGTCGTTCATCTCCGTCAGACAGTGGAAGATGTTGATGCTTCTGTCAGGGGAGATCTTCTCACTGTTCATCTCCTTCAGGTTGTTGATGGCTCTCTGGATGGTTTCTGGCACTTTACCCAGCAGGTCTCCTAAGAGCCTCTGGATGAGGTTAGGCTTCTTTTCTGTTTGACCGAGTAGGCCTCCTAAGAGTCTCTGGTTGGACTCCAGAGAGAGGCCATGAAGGAAGCGGACAAACAGGTCCAGGTGGCCGTTTTTGCTTTCAAGAGATGTATCCATGACTCTCTTCAGGAAGACATCCAGGGACTGATTATTTGTGCACCAGTCTTCTCCCAGGAAACCCTCCAGTACCTCTGTGTGGTTGGTGGTGAAACAGTGGTAAATGTAGACCGCAGCCAGAAACTCCTGAATGCTCAGATGAACAAAGCTGTAGACTGTTTTCTCAAAGATCACACTTTTTTCTCTTTTGAAGATCTTGGTACAAACTCCTGAGTACACAGAGGCATCTGTGACATCCAGACCACACTGCTCCAGGTCTTCTTGGTAGAACATGATGTTTCCTTTCTGCAGTTTTTCAAACGCCAGCCTCCCCAGCTTCAGAAGAACTTCCCTGTCTGCCTCCGTCATCTCTGGACTGGTACCATGTCCCTCTTCATACTTCTGCTTCTTCCTCTTTGTCTGAACCAGCATGAAGTGTGAGAACATGCCAGTCAGGGTCTTGGGCAGCTCTCCTCTCTGACCTTTAGTCAACATGTTCTCCAGAACAGTAGCAGTGATCCAGCAGAAGACTGGGATTAGACACATGATGTGGAGGCTCCTGGATGTCTTGATGTGTGAGATGATGCTGCTGGACAGCTCTTCATCACTGACTCTCCTCTTGAAGTACTCCTCCTTCTGTGGGTCAGTGAAGCCTCGTACTTCTGTCACCCTGTCAACACATGTAGGAGGGATCTGATTGGCTGCTGCAGGTCGGGAAGTTATCCAGATGAGAGCCGAGGGAAGCAGATTCCCCTGGATGAGGTTTCTCAGCAGCACGTTGACTGATGACTTCTGTGTGACATCAGACACAACCTTATTGTTGTGGAAATCTAGTGAAAGTCTGCTTTCATCCAGACCATCAAAGATGAACGAAACTTTACAGAGAGTGAGCTGCTCTGCTGTGACCTTCTGTAATTTTGTATGGAAAACATGGAGCAGATTGAGAAGACTGTACTGCTTATCTCTGATCAAGTTCAGCTCCCTGAACGAAAGCGGAATCAGCAGACTGACATCTTGGTTTTCCAAGCCCTCTGCCCAGTCCAGAGTGAACTTCTGCACTGAGAAGGTTTTACCAACGCCAGCTACACCGTTTGTAAGGACGACTCTGATGTGTCCCTGTTGGTCGGGTAAGGCTTTAAAGATGTCGTGGCACTTGATTGGAGTGTCATGGAGGGTGTTCTTCTTGGAAGCGGTCTCAAGCTGCCTGACCTCATGTTGGGTATTAACCTCTTCACTCTGTCCCTCTGTGATGTAGAGCTCAGTGTAGATCCTGTTGAGGAGAGTTCCACTTCCTGCTTGATCAGTTCCTTCAGTCACATGTTCACATCTCCTCTTCAGACTGATCTTATGTTCATCTAGAACCTGCTGCAGACCACCACTCACTAAGGAAGAGACAAAGGAAAGAAAATATTACAGTATGGTGATTATGTTCATGGCCAATATGAAAATATCAGAATTAGGGACGTGAACAATATGTCGACTCAACAACCGATTTTAAGATTCAAACTCAAGTCAACTTCAAAAATAGAAATTGGAAAAATTGTGGGGTTTCCCCTTTTGTTATTTTTTACCATTTGCCTAAATGGTTTAAAATTCCAACCATTAACTTTAAATTCTGACTATATATGCCATAATGTTGACTGGGCCAAAAACTTTGCTTTTGCCTCTCCGCACATGGCCCAAAATGGCTGCCTCCTCCATGTTGGATTCAAACCATATTATTTCAGACATGATGACATCAGCTGACAGATCTTCAGTCTTACTTTGTGCAGTGCTGGTCTGACTGGCTGTCTGCAGTCCAGGTCTGGTTGTGGATCTTTGTCCACATTCAGGAGTCATCTTCCTATGGAGACATTTCTTTATTAATAAATGATTTGTTGATGTTGAAACAAATATCCAGATTTGTCCACAGATAGTCACAGAGAACAGTAATAATGAAAATAATGGATAGTTTTTTTTATGGCGCCTTTTTGGAGGTCACTCAAAGTGTTGTTGCTTTTCTGTTCGCCGGAGCGCCCCATGATCGACAAAATTCTTAACGACGAAGGATCAATCATTGATAAATCATGGCCACCCCTACTATCCATGCTTAAATGAAGCAGGATTATAACTTAATTTTGCACTTTTTGTTTTTTTAAATATTTGAAGATTTAACATAAAATAGCCTTTGTGGACACAGGCTATTTTGTAATTCACTGTTGATTATTAAAATAAAATGACAAAGGTAATTGAAAGCAAAGTCATATTTTTCTTGTTATCTTTGCCTTTTTTTAGTTTGTTTTGTTGCACTTTAAATGATCCGATCCGTCACTCAAAACCCTTGACACGATCCGACCCGTGAGTTATGAGATCCATTGCACCCCTACCGATGTATGAACTACACAGCAGACACAGTGACAAACAGAGTAAAGGCTGACTCATATGCAGGCTCCCTCTCACTTCCTCTTCCTCTGATCAAATGGTTGACCACAGAATGTTTTGTCTCTTTTGGAGTTTTTATGTGGTTGCCTTGGTATCAGTTCACTTACTGTGTGTCTGAGGGTCCAGGTTCAGTACTGAAGTTTAGAGGACGACCTTTGGACCGGTCACTCTTCATAGACAGACAGCTGGAGACTCCAGACTCTGATCCATCCTCCTCTTCCTCCATTTTTACACTCATCTTCTGGACTTCAGTCAGTCTAAACTTCGATTTATACAAACACAAGCACAGGAGTCCACCTGTCTACAGGGAAGCAAAACAAAACACTACTAAAAGACCGGTTTCAACACCTGTGTCATTTATCAACACTGTGGAAACCACCTCTCTGTTAAGGTCATCTGACCTGTCTTAATTTGGCCACTTAGAAAACAGTTAAAACTGACTGTAAGCTCGGAGCATGTTTGTTCATGACTCACATGCCAGACTTAGAGAACAAATCGTAGCACCATAGTTTTTACTCTCTCACCACACACACAAATGTTTAATCAACACAGATTATGATCCAGAAAGAGCAGAAAGAAGAGAAACCAGTTTGTTCATGAGTCGCAAGCAAGCCTGAAAGGGAAGTAACACAATCCTCTTTCACACGCACCAAACCACACCCACACACACGCACGCACGCACCAAACCACACACACGCACGCACACACACACGCACACAAACACACACGCACACCTTGTTTTCTTGGCTCAGGTTTATTACTATTCAGACAATAAGAACTTTGTGTCCACAGGTTAATCAAACTGTTGAGTTCATTTTTACTTTCATCTGCAGTTTACAGGAGAAAAAGACTCAGAGATTGTGACAGTAAAATAATATAAATGTCGTATTAACACTCACCCTGCCTCGGCCTTAGTTTCCCTGCGTCTGCTCTGACGACTCAAAATGGAATCTTAACGGACCATATGAACGGACTTACTTTCACTTTCATCGTTCCTTTCCTCCACTGTTGCTCCTCGGCAAGACGTGGATGGCTGGCACAGCCTGACAGCCAATGAAATTGCAGCATCGACCCCTGCTGACTATGGTCCTTAATCCCTCAAAGTTTTCCCTTAAGTAGTTAAGATAAATATCTGGAGCCGGTTCAAACCCCGGAACGGACAAAGGTAAAGAGGTGGTTTTGAAACAAGAAATGTTAATCTCACTTTGATGGTCTTCTTCTATTATGACTATCATTATATTTAAGTTACAGACAGACAGAGAGGTGTGTGCTAATGTTTTCCACACCTTATATTGGTAATAAATTCAGGAGCTTAGAAGAATAAACTCAAATGCAGTGTGGAAAAAAAATACTAAAGCATTATGTCAAGTCCTTGACATATTTATTATGGCTATTAACCAATTATATTACATACCTTTCATACTATGTGTATACAACATATTTAAAATGCAGCTACTTTTTCCATTCAATACATTCAATGATCACAAAATGTATTCACTTATTAAAATTACATAAGGACAGGGCTAAATCTTAATCATTTATTATTAACAATCTTCACAGCATCACAACTTAATATTCGAGAAACATAGTATAAATATAAGACAGATTTTTATTTCATTTACAATATTTAAAAATGTACATTTTCCTGGCTCACATTTGAGGAAATAAAACTGCAACAGTATTATTGTTGCATTCACGTTGAACTGGGAAGACGTGAGTGGAATTAATTAGATTTTTTTTTTTCAGTTTACAGAAACTAGTGCATTGCCCGTAGGAAGCAGGTCTGCTGTGTGTGTGACCCTCTCGTCACTCATTTCAAGCTTTGGTTGCAGCAGCGACCAAAGCTGATCAAATCAGAGGGAAGCGGGGTTTAGCCTGCCCAAAGGTGCCCTGCATGAGTGTTCTGATCGCTCCCTCCTGGTGCTGCTACTCAAATGGCGCTTTTCCACCGCACATGTAGCTCGACTCGACTCAACTCGACTCGACTCAACTTGGTTTGGTAGCAGCACGGGTCGTTTTCCACCGCAAATAGTACCTGCTGAACGTGGGCGGGGTCGTCGTAAGGGGCTGAAAGCCTACTCCGGAGCAAAGTAGCAAAGCAGAAATTACGAGCAGTTGTTGCACTATTAACTGAACCAACCGCCAAAAACACGGATGAAATTTTTTTAAGAAATACCCCCTTGTATCTGTTTGCTAAAAGAAGTAGAAGAATATTGCTACGGGCCATTAAGAGGGATGGTTGTTGTCCCGATGTGTGATTCTGCCACACAGTCAGCTGTAGGGATGCGTCACGTACATCCCTATGCACGTAAACACGGGCATGATAAAGTTGACTGTTTAGTGCTTGTTTCAGGATACGTGTTTTCAAATGCAAGCCGTGTCTCAGCCTGAATATTTTATTGAGGTAATCAGTTCAGTCCGAGGCTTGTAATGTAATCGCTCGCTATCATGTCTGTCCCAGCTGGCTACTATTTAGCCTAGCTGCTAGCTGCCCTACATGTCTCCTCTCGTATGTAAGTAACTTCCCCAACAACCAACACTGGGTGAGCTTAGCGAATATATGGAAAATAAATTCGGATCTGTGATGCAAATCAAATGAAAGAGAGCCAGAGAAGGCTGCACGCGGCGGAAATACACTCAAAAGTCCCGGAGAGTTGGGGAGAATAAACAACAGAATGAAGCCGGTAGTCTCTGGCCACTGATTGGCCAGACAATAGTCTCTGGCCAATCAGTGGCCGGCCGTCTGCCGACGTCACCTTTTAGCATCGGCTCAGCTCGCTTGGACCCTAGAGCGAGGCGATACCAAAAAAGCAGCCGCTACGTGGTACCAGGTACCATGAAATTGCGGTGGAAAAGCCAAAAATGCGAGTCGAGTCGAGTCGAGTCGAGCTGATACCATGCGGTGGAAAAGCGCCAATAGAGTAGGCAGTCAGTCAGGTAGTGTGAAGAGACAGAGATCCCGTTCCAGCCATCTGAATCTCCATACTCGCCAAAGGGAGCTGGATTTGTGCCCTGTCGAATGAACTGTGTTATTGTTCTTTGGCCAAACTTCCCTGCTTCACCATCGATGATAGTTTGGCAACTGAGGAGATAAGCCAGGTTAGCGTGTTCATACTTCAGGTGCATCATCTCCATGACCTGCTTAGCCATGTCAGAGGGAGAGTTGCCCGTCCGTCATTACTGACTTACAAATAGCCTTATTGAATGTGAGTACAGCTGGCAACAGGTTTGCAAACCTCTGGGGAAGTTTTTCCAGCCAGATCGGGTTGTCAGCGTACCACCTTTTCCGGCAAACTTTGCAGCACAGCCTGGATGACAGCAGGTGATACTGTCCGGTTAGTCCGATGATAACTCGAGGTCTGCCAACACCTGCAGGGGCAACTTGAGCCTGAGCGCAACCATCTATGCAAGGCAGGGTGTAATTGTTCCTCAGCCTAACCATTATGTTATCATTCTCTGGCTTCCATATAAAAAAGGGGTGAAGTTGAAAGTACTTGGGGGATGGAAGCTCAGAGATGCTATCGATTAACTGAGCTGAGGAGGGGCACGCCACAATGACAGCGTCTTCATGGGGTTGCGCACAGGGATGCAGCCTGGCCAGAGACCCAGGGATTCCAGCTCACTCTTCATCCAGATCCTCTGCTGCCTGTGAGCACTGACTGATGTCATGGTCATAGGAAGGAAGTGAAGCAGAGGCACGGCTGGGGACAGGTGATGGCTGACCTAAGTGAAGCAGAGGCACGGCTGGGGACAGGTGATGGCTGACCTAGTCAGACAAGAATAAAAACACAGGAAATCATCAAGATTTTGTATGTGACTTGCTGAATCAGTAACTTTTTTTTATTCACTTCTTAAAATACATTTTACATATTTGGTATTTGCTCCTGTTTCTTATTTCAAGTCACTTTGTAAACCATTGTTTTTAAAGTTGCTATACAAATAAAGCTAGTATTATAGTTCATACACACATAAAGACTTACTTTGAGCTATTGGTGCACTTAGTGGCAGAGGAGGTTGTGTGGGTGCCGCAGACGCCTCAGGAGAACTCTGACGTTCTATATAGAATAGTAAACATTTCATTATTTTTAACAGGAAGATAAAGAAAAAAATATAAAAAGGTACTTTACAACATTTATGAAGGACACTACATAAATATTTTTCAAAATGTAATACAGGTTAAATAACACACCTGGAACGGTGACGGCCGTCTTCGATGTCAGGGGAGCTTCTGTTTCTGGCATTAAAAACATCAGCTCCTGGGGAAGAAGGACAGGTTTCTTCACAGCTGGCAGAGCTGGGGCTGCAGGGAGGGAAGGGAAAATAGTGATATATATATATATATATATATATATATATATATATATATATATATATATATATATATATATATATATAAATATATAGGGGAGAACGGGGATAATCTGAGCCACTTTTTACATTTGCTCCCTTCTAAGCGAGCTAAAATGATTCATCACTCAAATGTACAGATTTCCCATTAATTCAGGATGTTTCCTAGGAATTGGAATTAGCAGAATTTTTTCAAGACAAAGGGCAGTGAAAATATGATTGTTTTAAAAAAAAGTTGTCATGTGACTCACTTTACCCCAGCTGTGGGGTAAACTGAGACAGACCAGAAAAATCAAGGGGGTAAAGTGAACCACTTACTTTTTCCACTCTGAAACTACCATAACAACACATATTGTAACAGTTAGAATCCTGAAAGCTAGACACACATTCCAGAACTAATGTCAGACTAGTAAAATAATGATGGGGTTTGGTCAATTAAGCAAAGCAAATGTTCTAAACACTTGAAAGTAACTCTGAACAAAATCAAATACAACACATTATAATTCAAAAGGTTTTAATAAGATTCAAATGAAAGATAGAACCAGTTAGATTAGAACACAGTCTGGGGGTCAGAACACAGGACCCTTAGAGCCAGCTAGTGTCTGGGGGTCAAAGCATAGGAAAATCAGAACCAGCGAGAACAGCCTGGGACTCAGAACTCAGGAGAAGACCCAACTGGATTATAACATCAGCCTGTCATACTCTACAACTAGGCCTACTCTACATTCCAGCCCTGAAGGTTACAGGGAAAGATGAGAAGGTGCTCTT
>CASHTC010000943.1:350408-352908 GCA_949357725.1 Hyperoplus immaculatus | reverse complement strand
ACACACACACACACACACACACACAACCACACACACACACACACACAAACACACACACACAGACACACACACACACACAGCAGATGTCATGTACATGTGCATCTCCAGAAAGCGCCCTGAAGAATGACCATATCTTTAATGTGGATTTAATGTGGAACTCTTTTCAGATTACTATCATGAAACTAAGGTTGCGTTCCGAATCTCCTCCTCTTTCTTTTCTCTATTCTACATACTACATCTGACGATAAAAAGAATCTAGTTAGGATGCAGTAGGCATACTATTGGGACATACTTTACTCTCTTATTTCATCATCATCGCGCCTTGATCTTGCCTCTTGCTTTTATATCCGTCTCATCCCTGTTTGTTTTCATATGGAGGCTTCGTCGATGTGACGTCACTTCACGTGCGCACTGGATTGTGGGTCAGAATCGCCCAAATAGGATGCAGTTTTCAACACTAACAATCTTGGCCGCATGAAGTAGGACATCCGGGTACTTCTAACCATCCTAAATCTGGCCACAAGAATCGGGACATCCTAAATCTTTTTTCTACATACTATATAGTAGAAAGTATGCGATTCGGAACGCAACCTAACTCCCCAAAATACAGGTAAACCCTAAGTCTGTGATTTGGAGTTACAGGGGTTTTAACTTCTCTTATTAACCTGTATATAAATGTGTCTCACTGTGTCCTAGATTCCTAGTTTTGCTCGTTTTATTTCTGTGCATTATGATTGGTTTTATTTGATTTATCTTGTGTAGCCTGCCTCACCAAATAAACCAAATTTCTGCATAAGTTCATCAAACTTTTATTTTTATTTTTTATTTTTTTTTGGCATTTTTATGCTTTATTGATAGTGTAGAGACAGAGGTGAAATGGGGCAGAGAGGGGAGTGACATGCAGAGAACGACCGCGGGCTGGAATCGGACCCGGGTCTGCTGCTGGCCGAGGCCCATGGGGGGGGACGCTTACCAACTGAGCAAAGGGGAGGGGGGACGCCCTACCAACTGAGCTAAGGGGGGGGGGGACGCCTTACCAACTGAGCTAAGGGTGGGGGGGACGCCCTACCAACTGAGCTTAGGGGGGGGGGGGACGCCCTACCAACTGAGCTAAGGGGGGGTACGCCCTACCAACTGAGATAAGGGTGCCCCAAGTTCATCAAACTTAAATCAAAATATCTTTTGTGTAAACCCAAATCCACTAAATCCATCTAATGTGGTCAGTTAGTTTTAATGATAGTAAGTCTGTCTGTCTGTCTGTCTGCCTGTCTGTCCGTCTGTCTGCCTGTCTGTCTGTCTGTGTTGCATGATAGTAAAGCATCTGAAAATAGTTATTTATCAAAAACTGTAAAAAAAACATTATTATTATTATTATTATTGTTGTTGTTATTGTTATTATTTTTATTCTTTTTACCCTCCGGCTCCTTGTCTGCCTGCTCCATCTCCAGCTTGGTCAGTAAACTCACGAACCATTCAAAGGATTTCTGATCTCTGTTGATCCAGATGAAGTCAACCTGAAGGAACAGGCAGACAGACAGGCAGACAGGCAGACAGGCAGACAGGCGGGCGGGCGGGCAGGCAGATAGACAGAAAGACAGGCAGGCAGGCAGACAGGCGGGCGGGCAGGCAGATAGACAGACAGGCAGGCAGGCAGGCAGGTAGGCAAGCAGGCAGGCAGACAGAGAGGCAGACAGACAGACAGACAGACAGACAGACAGGTAGGCAGGCAGGTAGGCAAGCAGGCAGGCAGACAGAGAGGCAGACAGACAGACAGACAGACAGACAGACAGACAGACAGACAGAAATATTTAGTTCCAGGTCAGAAGGATATATAAATGTTTTCAACCTCTGAACAGTTTTCCTTCATACTTTTTGAGGCCGACAAATTTACCTCTTGAGATATTGAGGGGAAATCTATAGGCTAGGACCTGAGCCATATCTAAAGCTGTATGTGTGTGTGTGTGTGTGTGTGTGTGTGTGTGTGTGTGTGTGTGTGTGTGTGTGTGTGTGTGTGTGTGTGTGTGTGTGTGTGTCTTAATCTATAGGCTAGGACCTGGGCCATATGTAAAGCTGTGTGTGTGTGTGTGTGTGTGTGTCTTAATCTATAGGCTAGGACCTGGGCCATATGTAAAGCTGTGTGTGTGTGTGTGTGTGTGTGTGTGTGTGTGTGTGTGTGTGTGTGTGTGTGTGTGTGTGTGTGTGTGTGTGTGTGTGTCTTAATCTATAGGCTAGGACCTGGGCCATATGTAAAGCTGTGTGTGTGTGTGTGTGTGTGTGTGTGTGTGTGTGTGTGTGTGTGTGTGTGTGTGTGTGTGTGTGTGTGTGTGTGTCTTAATTTATAGGCTAGGACCTGGGCCATATCTAAAGCTGTGTGTGTGTGTGTGTGTGTGTGTGTGTGTGTGTGTGTGTGTGTGTGTGTGTGTGTGTGTGTGTGTGTGTGTCTTAATCTATAGGCTAGGACCTGGGCCATATGTAAAGCTGTGTGTGTGTGTGTGTGTGT
>CASHTC010000943.1:342908-347908 GCA_949357725.1 Hyperoplus immaculatus | reverse complement strand
CGCCTCGGCAGAAGGCGGCCACTCTGAGAAAAGGCGCGGCGCCCAGCGTTTTTTGTCCCTTTTTGTGCGGCCGCTTCGAGCTCTTCCAGCGGCGGGGACGTCTTCTGAGGCTACATTTTGGTATGTTTCAAAAAGTGCTACGTGAACAGATTTACCTTGATGTTGCAGAATCGATGGTTCTCTCCGTATTTTGCAGGAACCTGAAGATTTAAACAGGAGAACATGTTAATAATTAAAACCTTACCTTGTTTAAAATGATTAAATATTGAGGGGTCGCTCATAGTATAGTGATTAGACCCCGCCCCCTCTGTGTGTGTGTGTGTGTGTGTGTGTGTGTGTGTGTGTGTCTCTCTCCCTGTGTGTGTGTGTGTGTGTGTCTCTCTCCCTGTGTGTGTGTGTGTGTTTTTGGATTTTTTTTCAATTTTAGTAGTAGTAGTTTAGTGGTTAGACAGGCCCCCCCCCCCCCCCCCCCCTCCATAGAGTCTCAGTCCTCTTCACAGCAGACCCGGGTTAGAATCCAGCCCGGGTCGTTCTCTGCATGTCATTCCCCTCTCTGACACATTTCATCTCTGTCTCAAAAATGCAAAAAATAAAAATAAAATAAATAAATATTAATATTCATTTGCACACACCTCTCTGAGTGGGGGGGCCTCTCCTCTCTCCGCCGGGCCCAGCTCATCTGTAGACTGTAAAGAAGCTTCACTTGGTCCATTAGAACCAGACCCAGGGGCCACAGCCAGACTCTTAGCCTGGGTTTGAGTGCTTAATCCTGGGGTAAGGGCTATCGCGTTAGGGGCCTGATTTTGACAGCTGAATACTGGGGTTATGGTTGGGTTAAGGGTCTGTATCATTGACTGCTTTCTGGAGCTAAATCTTTGGGTTTGTGTGTGAGAACCAGATGGTAAGTTAACAGCCTGCGTCGAGCTCGGAGCCATGCCCAGGATAGGTGCATGTTTTGGGGCTACAGTTGAGTGAGGAGTGGGGTAATGTGCCTGGTTGATTGTCTGACTTTGAAATACTTCGTTAATGGTTGTGTTAGGAGTAGGGTAATGGTTTTGAGAGCTACAGACTTGGTTAAGGGGAGGGTTTAAGGTATGGGGGTGTATTATAGCTGGGTTAGGGGCCTGATAAGGGTAAGGGTAAGGGTAAGGGGCTAGGGTTGGGGTAAGGTTTGGGTGAGTGTCAGTGGGTGATCCGTTGTGATTCTGTCTGTACATCATCAGCTCAATAGCTTCATCTTCATTGGAGGCCACGGCGCCTTCACAGTTTGTAGAACGGAACAATTCCTCCTGTGGGAAAATAAGAAGTGTATTATTATACGTGTGTGTGTGTGTGTGTGTGTGTGTGTGTGTGTGTGTGTGTGTGTGTGTGTGTGTGTCTGTGTTTCTCTCAGTGTGTGTGTGTGTCCCGTCTCTCTCTCAGACTGACTGCCAGTCTCTTTGGACTGTGTGTGTGTGTGTGTGTGTGTGTGTGTGTGTGTGTTTCTGTCTGTCTGTCTGTACCTGTCTGTCTCTCTGCTCCCGTCTCTCTCTCAGACTGACTGCCAGCCTCTTTGGACTCTCTGTCTCACTCTCCGGTTCTCTGAAGTTTTCATAGAGACGGTTTGTCCACTGGCCCATGGAGCGGATATGAAGCCACAGAGAGTCTGTAAGGCAAGGCAATGTCTCTCAGTGTGTGTGTGTGTGTGTGTGTGTGGTGTGTGTGTGTGTGTGTGTGTGTGTGTGTGTGTGTGTGCGTGTGTGTGTGTGTGTGCGTGCGTGTGCGTGTGTGCATGAAAGAGAGAGAGAGAGAGAGAGAGAGAGAGAGAGAGAGAGAGAGAGAGAGAGAGAGAGAGAGAGAGAGAGAGAGAGAGAGAGTGTGTGTGTGTTTGTGTGAGTGGGTGTGAGAGAGAGAGAGAGTGTGTGAGTGTGTGAGTATGTGCGTGTGCGTGAGAGAGAGAGAGAGAGAGAGAGTGTGTGTGTGTGTGTGTGTGTGTGTGTGTGTGTGTATGTGTGTGTGTGTGTGAGAGAGAGAGAGTGTGTGAGTGTGTGCGTGTGCGTGAGAGAGAGAGAGAGAGTGTGTGTGTGTATGTGTGTGTGTGTGTGTGCGTGTGTGTGTGTGTGTGCATGTGTGTGTGACATTCTTAAGTCCCAGGCTCCTCTCAACAATCCAATATACGAGAAGTTAAAACACAAGTGAAGAGAGCAACACCTCAGACACAGATACACACAACAGTAGAGCAAAAGGACACAGTGCAGATTAACAGTGTAGAGATAAGGGCCACGGAGGCACAATTCAAAGTTCTTTATTTAGTTAAAGGTGTAGTCAGTGATTCTGGAGAACACTTGTTGAAAAACATTGCTTTGTTAGAATCAGTGAATATCTCCTCACGATCCGCTACCTGTCTGTACTGTGTGTGTGAGCTGGAAATAAATCAGGTGTCAATACCATAGATAGTAAATAATATGGATGTAGCATCCGGGCTGACCTCAGTTATTCACACGGCATCCAATAATCCTGGTTTGTGCGCGTCGCCATCTTGTGAGATTTTTACTCCGTCTCACTCCTCTTGCCGAAAAGGGGAATCGACGTCACGTCGGGGGGAGGGAGATAGCTGACGTATACCTCCGAGGCAAAGTGAGGGACAACGGGCGGAGAGCTGTCACTCAAGAGATCGCGCCAATACATTTTAACCTCCAAAAGAATAAAAACTAGCCTGCTAGAAAAAAATTCACCCCCCTCAGTGTTGTCATGGAGATATGACCTAAACATACAGACTAAAATGGTTTCGTGGCCCAGGCTGTAAATAGGTTTAATAAGACTTTGAAAACGGCCTGTCTAACAAGTGAGTCAAAGAAAAACTGCTCGGTCTTGGCGCCACCCCCAGTGGCACTTTCTGGTTACTACAGTTTTGGTCACTTCCTTAATGGATGCTGGTAAAAATCGCTGAGGTTGGGGCTTGGTTAATACACAGCCTAGGCTCTGTAAACTGGTATAATAACAAAGGGCACCCACCACTAGCTAGCAACACACCAGTTTAAAGAGCCTGGGTCGTGTATTAACACTGGATTTTCTTTCAGCGGACACACAGCCTTGAGAGGTAGCGGATCATGAGGAGATATTCACTGATTTGACAAAAAGAAAATCGCCACACACACACACACACACACACACACACACACACACACACACACACACAGACCTGACTGCTCCGGCGCGCTGCTGATAGTAAACGGATGCCACTCGTACTTTGCGATGACGGGGATGTTGATGTAAACGTAATCCCCAGGTTTGAAGGTAAAGAACGGAGGACGCTTGATCACAAGGTGGGTTACCTGCACACACACACACACACACACACGCACGCACACACACACACACACACACACACACATACACACACACACACACACACACAAAAACATTGTAGCCTACATTTAAATAATTTTTTGTATTTTGACAGTTGAAAAAAAAATTCTCATCAAAAATACTCTTATAGGGGAAGGTGGGGTGATTTGTGCAACTTTTTACTCAAAGTGATTTTAAAGTCAGGCCTTGACAGTTATGTCTCCAACTCAAATATGTACATATATTTCAGGATGTTGTGCATCCCTGGCAATAAAAACTTTGGATCTGGAATAAACTGTTTAAGAAATATAGCTTTCGGAAAAAAAGTTGTCTTGTCGCACAAATCACCCCACGTAGTGGGGTGATTTGTGCGTCATTGTGTCACAATGACAAAGTCACCATCATCATCTTTCTGGCCATCTGAACTCTCATCAGTGGTGTCGTTAAGTGGAATGGAGATGTCAGTCTCTTCTGAGCTACTGTAGACAATCACTTTCTTTTGGTGACCAGCGTATACAGCCATGCCACTGGCACAACTCTCAGAAATGTACTTTGCACTAGTTGCTCCGTGCTTGTGGAACCAACTGCCACCTGACAAATGTGATTCCCCCTACATTTCTGCCTTTAAATCAAGGCTCAAAACCCATATGTACACCCTGGTGTTTCCTCCCCATTAACCTCTGCACTACTTACTTACCTCTGCACTACTATCTGTGTTTATGTGGATGTATGGGCTTTACGTCTTTTATTTTGGTTATTGTTATTTTACCTTCATTGTTTACCTACTGAATGCACTATGTACAGCACTTTGGACAGTGCAAACTGTCATAAATGTGCTTTTATAAATACATTTTACTTACTTACTTACTTATAACTCACCCAGGCCCTTGCGCACAAATCACCCCATCCCCAGAATTTTGGATAATAGGCATGATGCAGCAATTTAGGGTTGACATTGTGCTAACTATATAGACTCAAAGTATAGCATACCAAAGCACTAAAACATGTGTCAAATGTTTTCAAACGTGTCTATAATTGTTCAGACACAATAATCAAAAAACCTTGATCATGGAAATTTTACTTTGAAAGGCAAAACACAGTTTTTTGAGCTTAAATGTGCTTATATCCTATTCCTTGTGTCTCCCTTCTTTACAGGATGAGTCAAATGGATGGCTCTTCTTAAATATGTGGTCACATTTCCAATTTCTTCCACGGTTTTCTAGAAACAAGGGGTTTTGCAACTTCCAAAATGCACAAATCACCCCACCTTCCCCTATACCTTATTGGATTTGTCACCCTTAAAGGAACACTTCACCCATACGGAACCAGCGTTCTATCATTATAAAATCACTATTATAATATAATGAATGAGGTTTTTCTTCCCTCAGTCTTCCCTCAGTCTTCCCTTGGCCCAGCTGTCCTGTGAATCCTAACCCTTACTGTGATGTCACAAGAAGGAAACTGTAGGGTTAGACAGTGAGACCATAAAACACTCTTTCTGCCTTTTCTCAGGCTAAGATGATCCGATTTTTTTTTTGCACATTTATACTACAGAGGATCTCAGAGTTCAATACACCTTCATATTCCCACCAGGTGAAGTAGGCCTTTAAAGATAATGCAACACTGTTTTTATTTCAATGAGCTGGACCTTAAAAATGGCTGTTTTAATAGTG
>CASHTC010000943.1:335408-337908 GCA_949357725.1 Hyperoplus immaculatus | reverse complement strand
AGAAACCTACGCAGCATCAACACCTAGAGAGAGAGACAGGCAGAGAGAGAGACAGGTGAGAAAACTGCAGCATCAAAACCTAGAGAGAGAGACAGGCAGAGAGAGAGAGAGACAGATGAGAAACCTACGCAGCATCAACACCTAGAGAGAGAGACAGGCAGAGAGAGAGACAGGTGAGAAACCTACGCAGCATCAACACCTAGAGAGAGAGACAGGCAGAGAGAGAGACAGGTGAGAAACCTACGCAGCATCAAGACCTAGAGAGAGAGACAGGCAGAGAGAGAGACAGGTGAGAAACCTACGCAGCATCAACACCTAGAGAGAGAGACAGGCAGAGAGAGAGAGAGACAGGTGAGAAACCTACGCAGCATCAACACCTAGAGAGAGAGACAGGCAGAGAGAGAGACAGGTGAGAAACCTACGCAGCATCAAGACCTAGAGAGAGAGACAGGCAGAGAGAGAGAGAGACACACACATAGAGGGAGAGAGACACAGAGAGAGAGACAAACACACACACACGCACGCACGCAGGCAGGCAGGCAGGCAGGCAGGCAGGCAGGCACACACACACACACACACACACACACACACACACACACACAAACACACACACACAGAGAAACAGAGAGAGAACATTTTTCCTCTGATGATCATAAATTACATGTAACAGCAAACCAGACCATCAGTGCAAAGAATGCTATTTTTATATAGTTTTTCTTAATGCCTTTGTCATGGGTATACGCATAGACGGATTATGAGACAATGGGCCCCTGGGCACAAACTCTTAAAGGGCCCCCCACTCCTCCCTATCCAGTCCGGTACACTGACTTGTTCACACAGATACATAAAATTAATGGCAAAACATATTAAGGAAGTCAGTGTTTCCCACAGGTTTTTGGGATACTGTTGGAGGGACCCAGTACCATGTTGGGGGGTCCGGGGGCATGCCCCCCCAAGTTTTTTTTTTACATTTTTAAAGTAAAATGCATCAATCTTGTGCACTTTGAGAGGAAATTTTAGAGGCTCTATCAACTCCTGAGATGCAGAAGGAACATTATTCATATTGTTCTTAAACAGATTGGTCAGACCCATGTTCCATGATAGAGGGGCCCATTTCAACAGATAAAGGGTGGATAGCTACTTTTTATGAACAATTTAGAATTCACACATAGAAAGATTATTTCTGTATGTGTGAGAGGGCCTTTAAGGCCCCTCATGGAGCCCCTTAGACAGAGCTACTAATGCTGTTGTTTTTAACTTGCTTTTGTATTTCTCCCCTACTAGTTGAGGGCCCATGATGATTTCTATCTTGTTAAATTGTGATGAGTATACTTATATTTAGGCTATTACTTTCTGGACCCTGTTATTGACATGAGTGACTTGACTTTGACTATGCAACATGAAAAGTTACTACCAGTATCTCTGGCTAAGGGCCCCCCTGAGCCCTTGGGCCCCTGGGCCTGTGCCCGGTGTGCCCGTGCAGTAATCCACCCCTGGGTATACGCTCACCCAGGAACAACAGCTGGCGTGGTAAAAACACTACTGCTTTATGTCCAAAGGGGGGCGCTAGAATGAACACACACTGAAAGTTCCTCGGAGCAACAACCTACCATGATGAATGTGCAGTTGAAGTTGAGGCAGCGTCCGCAGCCCTTGGCCACCATGTACCAGCCGCCTCCCTGCGTGTGCTGCAGCATGCCTGACACACACAGAGCCATGTTCAACACACAGTACAGACAGAGGAACAGAAGCTTCCGGCTGTTGTTCACCCAGTATGCTCTGGTCAGGTACCGCGGGGCACAGCGCTTACTCTTCTGCTCAATGTCCGGGGGCTTCAGCCAGTTAGCTGCACTGGAAGGGGGAGGGGGGGAGGGGGTGAGACAGACAGACAGGGTTAGAAAGAGAGAGAGAGAGAGAGAGGGAGAGAGAGAGAGAGAGAGAGAGAAAGAGAGAGAGAGACAGACAGACACACACACACACACACACACAGCGTTTAGTCTTCTGCTCAATGTCTGGGGGCTTCAGCCAGTTAGCTGCACTGTAAAGGGGGGGTGAGACAGACAGACAGGGTTAGAAAGAGAGAGAGAAGTGAGAGAGAGACAGAGAGAGAGACAGAGAGAAAGAGAGAGAGACAGACACACACAGCGTTTAGTCTTCTGCTCAATGTCAGGGGGCTTCAGCCAGTTAGCTGCACTGTAAGGGGGGGGGGATAAATCAATGTTACACAATACATTATACATGTTAACACAACTAGACACAGCAAGACACAACAATTGACACTTCTTCAAAATGACATTGACAGTTTTTCTCCCCCTTTATCTAGGGCTCAAAATGATTCAATATCGATATTGATACCTTGACTTTGACACCGGTTCCTGAACAATACTTTTTTAAATTTGATGAAAACTTTAAACCTGGTTCTAAAATAGTAAAAATGACTATCTGAAATCTGAAATCAAAGTTGGGCGTCTCAATAAGATTTAAAAAAAATCAGATAGAA
>CASHTC010000943.1:327908-330408 GCA_949357725.1 Hyperoplus immaculatus | reverse complement strand
GTTTGTAAATGTGTGTGTGTGTCTCCGTCAGCTGCTAGTGACAGACAAAGACTGAAGATCCACAGAAATGGAGACCAATACAATGATAGCACATAGGCACACGCACACACACACTACATTAAAGGAGAAAATTGAGCCCTTATACATCATTGAAACCCTGCCATCACCATGTGTCAAAAATGCAAATCTTACCTCTTAGAAATACGATTCATACTATTCATTCATATTCAGCCTGCACATCAAAATGCCTTAAAATGTCCATCCAGTGGATATAGCGTGTACCATATTGGCTCCGGCCTTCGTTGCAGTGGTCGTGGGTTCAAATCTGACCCGTGGACCTTTACTGCAGGTCATCCCCTCTCTCTCTTCCTCTCTCTCTCTCTCTCTCTCTCTCTCTCTCTCTCTCTGTACTGTCTAATAAAGCTTGAAAATGACCAAAAATAATCTTAAAAAACAAACAGTAATAAAGAAAGTCGCCATGTTTTCAAAGATAAAAATATAGATTTGGTTCTTTAATACAGATACAGTAGAAATTCGAGCACATTACAAAACCCTCAGTGGACGAAAGCTCACATTTAAAGGCACGATTCTTAAAGGTGCTACGAGGAACTTTTAAATATTTCTGAAACAGTCTCATTTTTCCTCTGATGATCATAAATTACATGTAACAGCAAAACGAGGCCATCAGTGCAAAGAATGCTATTTTTATATAGTTTTTCTTAATGCCTTTGCCATGGGTATACGCTCACCCAGGAACAACAGCTGGCGTGGTATAAACACTACCGCTTTTGTCCAAAGGGGGGCGCTAGAATGAACACACACTGAAAGTTGTCAAACCTGATCAGTTAGACTATTACTGAGAGCTCAACAGATGTCACATCACTGCCACGTGTAAAAACACATTATAACAACAGACATATTTAAACTCTGTGAACAGCCTACAGATACATATCAAATCATTTACATTTTAAATGGTAAAATGTTAAATGGACTCCACTTCTAAAGCTCTTTTCCCTGGTTTTTCATAGACCCAAAGCGCTTTACATTGTTTTGTACACATTCACCCATTCACACACACATTCACCCATTCACACACACATTCACACACCGATAGCAGCAGCAGCTACCACGCAGGGTGCAAGCTAACTATCAGGAGACATTTAGGGTTCAGTGTCTCTTTGCCCAGGGACACTGGGACATGTGGCGGGGAGACGGGGGATTGAACCAGCGACCCTGTAGTTGAGGGTCGACCTCCCTGCCCATTTCACCACTGCCGCTTAAGCTGGTTTTCTGAGCAGATTTGTCATTTTAAGGCAAAAACATTGTATTCAAAAAACGTCAATTTGGTGATTAGCAGTTCAGAACAACTCATAATTGTAATATTATCTGGAAGTGGTCCTTATACTCCTTTGTAGAATGTGTATATAAAAACTGGGTTGAATGTTATCAAAGAACTTTGACCTTTCAAAGGGTTTCTTGCAGTTTAAGGTGAGTTAGAAATAAGGCTTTTTAAAGTCACTAAGAATTCATGACATAAAACATGACTTCTATGATCCAGAAAAACACTAACAAAATATACTTTAAATTAAAAGTCATTTTAATAGGTTTGTGTCATTGTAGCAGGTCCAGGTGTGTGGGTGTCTGTGTGTGTGTGTGTGTGTGTGTGTGTGTGTGTGTGTGTGTGTGTGTGCGTGTGTGTCATTGTAGCAGGTCTTGGTCCAGGTCCTTGTCTCTCATGATGTCATTCAGAGCTTCCAGACCTTCAACTGACACAGTCAGAGTCCCAACCGCCTCACTGCTGCTCTCAACGGCTAACACTGAAGAGAGAGAGAGAGAGAGGGAGGGAGAGGGAGAGGGAGAGAGAGGGAGGGAGAGCGAGAGAGAGACAGAGAGGGAGAGAGAGAGAGAGAGGGAGAGAGAGAGAGAGGGAGAGAGAAAGAGAGAGAGGGAGAGAGAGAGAGAGAGACGGAGGGAGAGAGAGAGAGAGACAGAGAGAGACAGAGAGAGAGAGAGAGAGAGAGAGAGAGAGAGAGAGAGAGAGAGACAGAGACAGAGACAGAGAGACAGACAGACAGACACAAAAATGTTAATTTTATATTTTATAAATATGTTTCTGAAGTGAACTTTTGGATTTGAGTAAAAATTGTAAGATCTCTTCTTGGCTGTGTTTAACTGTGTGTAGATGTGTGTGTGCTGTCTGTCTGTTTGTCTGTCTGTCTGTCTGTCTGTCTGTCTGTCTGTGTGTGTGTGTGTGCTGTCTGTCTGTCTGTCTGTCTGTCTGTCTGTCTGTCTGTCTGTGCGTGCGTGCGTGCTGTCTGTCTGTCTGTCTGTGTGTGTGTGTGTGTGTCTGTGTGTGTGTCTCTCTCTACCTTCCAGCTTAACCTCTGTCATGTCTCGTTGTGTCTCCAGTATTTCTCTGATCTTAAAGAAAGACATTCCAACGTCTTCACACTCTCTGTCTTGCTCCTGCTCCTCTGGAGGCTCACTGACCACCGTGAAC
>CASHTC010000943.1:320408-322908 GCA_949357725.1 Hyperoplus immaculatus | reverse complement strand
AACAGGTGGTAACGTTCTGTGTTTACCTTTATAACAGGTGGTAACGTTCTGTGTTTACCTTTATAACAGGTGGTAACGTTCTGTGTTTACCTTTATAACAGGTGGTAACGTTCTGTGTTTACCTTTATAACAGGTGGTAACGTTCTGTGTTTACCTTTATAACAGGTGGTAACGTTCTGTGTTTACCTTTATAACAGGTGGTAACGTTCTGTGTTTACCTTTATAACAGGTGGTAACGTTCTGTGTTTACCTTTATAACAGGTGGTAACGTTCTGTGTTTACCTTTATAACAGGTGGTAACGTTCTGTGTTTACCTTTATAACAGGTGGTAACGTTCTGTGTTTACCTTTATAACAGGTGGTAACGTTCTGTGTTTACCTTTATAACAGGTGGTAACGTTCTGTGTTTACCTTTATAACAGGTGGTAACGTTCTGTGTTTACCTTTATAACAGGTGGTAACGTTCTGTGTTTACCTTTATAACAGGTGGTAACGTTCTGTGTTTACCTTTATAACAGGTGGTAACGTTCTGTGTTTACCTTTATAACAGGTGGTAACGTTCTGTGTTTACCTTTATAACAGGTGGTAACGTTCTGTGTTTACCTTTATAACAGGTGGTAACGTTCTGTGTTTACCTTTATAACAGGTGGTAACGTTCTGTGTTTACCTTTATAACAGGTGGTAACGTTCTGTGTTTACCTTTATAACAGGTGGTAACGTTCTGTGTTTACCTTTATAACAGGTGGTAACGTTCTGTGTTTACCTTTATAACAGGTGGTAACGTTCTGTGTTTACCTTTATAACAGGTGGTAACGTTCTGTGTTTACCTTTATAACAGGTGGTAACGTTCTGTGTTTACCTTTATAACAGGTGGTAACGTTCTGTGTTTACCTTTATAACAGGTGGTAACGTTCTGTGTTTACCTTTATAACAGGTGGTAACGTTCTGTGTTTACCTTTATAACAGGTGGTAACGTTCTGTGTTTACCTTTATAACAGGTGGTAACGTTCTGTGTTTACCTTTATAACAGGTGGTAACGTTCTGTGTTTACCTTTATAACAGGTGGTAACGTTCTGTGTTTACCTTTATAACAGGTGGTAACGTTCTGTGTTTACCTTTATAACAGGTGGTAACGTTCTGTGTTTACCTTTATAACAGGTGGTAACGTTCTGTGTTTACCTTTATAACAGGTGGTAACGTTCTGTGTTTACCTTTATAACAGGTGGTAACGTTCTGTGTTTACCTTTATAACAGGTGGTAACGTTCTGTGTTTACCTTTATAACAGGTGGTAACGTTCTGTGTTTACCTTTATAACAGGTGGTAACGTTCTGTGTTTACCTTTATAACAGGTGGTAACGTTCTGTGTTTACCTTTATAACAGGTGGTAACGTTCTGTGTTTACCTTTATAACAGGTGGTAATGTTCTGTGTTTACCTTTATAACAGGTGGTAACGTTCTGTGTTTACCTTTATAACAGGTGGTAACGTTCTGTGTTTACCTTTATAACAGGTGGTAACGTTCTGTGTTTACCTTTATAACAGGTGGTAACGTTCTGTGTTTACCTTTATAACAGGTGGTAACGTTCTGTGTTTACCTTTATAACAGGTGGTAACGTTCTGTGTTTACCTTTATAACAGGTGGTAACGTTCTGTGTTTCGTCTCCTCCGCCTGACGGGAGAGAAAACTTTATATAATTCATGTTAAAGGGATAGTTTAGTATTTTTTAAATGGGGTTGTATGAGGTTCTTCTGTACAGTCAATCCATCCATCAATCAGTCAATCAATCAGTCAATCAGTCAGTCAATCAATCAATCTGTCAATCAATCAGTCAATCAATCAGCTTTATTTTCACTGGAAAGTCACTGAGGTTTCCAGTGACGACGAACATACACAATAAACACAATCACAAGGGTAACATAGTGAACAGAACACAGACAACTAACCCTAACACAATCACAAGGGTAACATAGTGAACAGAACACAGACAACTAACCCTAACACAATCACAAGGGTAACATAGTGAACAGAACACAGACAACTAACCCTAACACAATCACAAGGGTAACATAGTGAACAGAACACAGACAACTAACCCTAACACAATCACAAGGGTAACATAGTGAACAGAACACAGACAACTAACCCTAACACAATCACAAGGGTAACATAGTGAACAGAACACAGACAACTAACCCTAACACAATCACAAGGGTAACATAGTGAACAGAACACAGACAACTAACCCTAACACAATCACAAGGGTAACATAGTGAACAGAACACAGACAACTAACCCTAACACAATCACAAGGGTAACATAGTGAACAGAACACAGACAACTAACCCTAACACAATCACAAGGGTAACATAGTGAACAGAACACAGACAACTAACCCTAACACAATCACAAGGGTAACATAGTGAACAGAAAACAGACAACTAACCCTAACACAATCACAAGGGTAACATAGTGAACAGAAGACAGACAACTAACCCTAACA
>CASHTC010000943.1:317907-320208 GCA_949357725.1 Hyperoplus immaculatus | reverse complement strand
CCTGTCTGTACTGTGTGTGTGACCTGCTACCTGTCTGTACTGTGTGTGTGACCTGCTACCTGTCTGTACTGTGTGTGTGACCTGCTACCTGTCTGTACTGTGTGTGTGAGCTGAAAAAAATATATATATACAGGTTTACAGAGCTTAGGCTGTGTATAAACACTGGATTTATTTTCAGTGCAAATAGACACAGATCGTGAGGAGATATTCGCTGATTTTGACAAAAAACCTCCACAAATGTTCTCCAGAATTACTGACTCCACCCAGAAAGTTTGTATCTCTATTCTGTATAATACACATAAAAGGCCTTGATTTAATAAAATATGATGTACCTGGGAGTCTGTGTGCTTTCTGTCTGTTCCTGGATGTCTGGATTCTCTCCATGTGGTGATGGAGGTATCAGATGGTTAGTGATGGGTTGATAATCAAACTTCCACCGCAGCTTCACCTCGATCACACCAGCCGGACGGCCAGAGGGATCGCACAGATCAAACACTCCTAAAGGAACAAACAGGATTTATACATGTTAACAAACTCTGGAAAATAATATGATCTAATTATGAATGAAGACCAAATAACGCTCTCTTGTATTATTTATTATTTGTTGCTTATTTTCTGTTAAATATCGGGATCGGACAGTTCGAACACTCCTGGAGTAAAACGGGAGGAATTATATAATTTATTAGTTAGTGACTTTGAGTCTTTGAAAAGCGCTTATAAATGTAATCTATTATTATTAATAAATAAATTCAAGGACTTTTCTAGCAATTTCAAAATTGCTAGAAATTTCCGAATATTTAATATATGTGCTCACAAATTATATTTTAGAATAATAATTATATGTTTTACAACAGCAACTCTTAACCACAATGTTTATTTTTCTTCTATGAGATACACAAGATTTTTTATTAAATTAAATGTATTTATTGATTTGTATTTTTTTTTTATAGGGGAGAACGGGGGAATCTGAGGCATTGGGTAATGTGAGCCACCCCCTGTATCTAGGCAACGGAAAACATTTGTGGTCATGTGAGACATACGTTTTCAAGCCCCTCTCATTTCCCCATGGCCCTGAAAGAGAGGACCTCATGGTGCTGTGGTAAGCATGTTTTTTTCACCAAAATAGGTATTTTGCATGTAAAAGTACATTTTCTTGCTGTCAACTTAATCAACTGTTGTGCCAAAGCGAATGTATTCACGTAGAAAAACTTCTATCATACGTGTTGATGAACTACCAACATATGAAACCATGTGATGCTGATAACTGAAGATTAGCCTGAAATGCTAAGAGAGGTAGTTTTTTCTCAAATTGTGGTGGTGGGGGAAAGTGAGCCAAATGCTGTGGGGGAAAGTGAGCCACTGTCTCACTTTCCCCCACCATGAGGCACAAGTTAAGTTTAGTCTTAAACATATTTTAATGTAATATTACATGACATATGTTTTATTTTAATGTCATACACATTGTAGAAAAGCCATCATGCCAAGGAAATACACCAGGAAGACGACCTGGGGCAACCACACGGAAAGAGCACCTTCTCATCTTTCCCTGTAACCTTCAGGGCTGGAATGTAGAGTAGGCCTAGTTGTAGAGTATGACAGGCTGATGTTATAATCCAGTTGGGTCTTCTCCTGTGTTCTGAGTCCCAGGCTGTTCTCGCTGGTTCTGATTTTCCTATGCTTTGACCCCCAGACACTAGCTGGCTCTAAGGGTCCTGTGTTCTGACCCCCAGACTGTGTTCTAATCTAACTGGTTCTATCTTTCATTTGAATATATTAAAACCTTTTGAATTATAATATGTTGTATTTGATTTTGTTCAGAGTTACTTTCAAGTGTTTAGAACATTTGCTTTGCTTAATTGACCAAACCCCATCATTCTTTTAATAGTCCGACATTAGTTCTGGAATGTGTGGCAAGCTTTCAGGATTCTTACTGTTACAATATGTGTTGTTATGGTAGTTTCAGAGTCGAAAAAGTAAGTGGATCAGTTTACCCCACAGCTGGGGTAAAGTGAGCCACATGACAACTTTTTTTAAAACAATCATATTTTCACTGCCCTTTGTCTTGAAAAAATTCTGCTAATGCCCATTTCTAGGAAACATCCTGAATTAATGGGAAATGTGTACATTTGAGTGATAAATAATTTTAGCTCGCTTAGAGGGGAGCAAATGTAAAAAGTGGCTCAGATTACCCCGTTCTCCCCTATATTTTTTTTTGGTTTGTTCAATTTTTTATTTTTTTTTCACTGACCCACACAAACACTCACACACACACACACACACACACACACACACACACACACA
>CASHTC010000943.1:305407-310407 GCA_949357725.1 Hyperoplus immaculatus | reverse complement strand
CTAAGGAAAAAAAAATTATTCAAAACATTTTTTTCAGCTATTATGCACTAAATTAAATGTACTTATGGATATTATAATTACTTTCTACAAAATCTGCCAGGACATAAAACCCAAGATTCTACACACTGCAGCTTTAAACTATGGAGGCTTTTAAGGGCCAAAACTAAATATACAAAAACATAAATAAATGAGGCCAGCGCATCTAAAGAAATAAACATAGAAACAATTAGTAAAATAGTTGAATTACTTGTTTGTTTTTTAACAATTTTAAAATTGTAGGCTTTTAAGGCTAAAACTAGATATATAAATTCAAAAATGATTAGAAACAGTACTGTGTGTGCCCTGATGAAAATAATAATCCAGTGTTTTATACACAGCCTAGGCTCTGTAAACGCAAACAGACATGTTTCTAGCTATGGTGGGCCTCCTTTGTTTACATGCCAGTTTACAGAGCCTAGGCTGTGAATTAACACCAGATTATTTTTCAGTGCACACACAGTACAGACAGACAGGTAGTGGATCATGAAGTGATATTCAATGATTATGACAAAAAGTGATTTTGACAACAAGCGTTCTCCAGAATCACTGACTACTCCTTTAAAGGGACACTGTGTAACATTTTAAGTAATTTATTAGCTAAAATCAATATCCTCATTCATAAAATTGTCCTCATTGGTGTAAAATCACCTCTGCCAATAATCTGAATTATCCTCCTGAGCGGAGAATTACAAATATTAATATTACATTTTCTACATTGAGCAGGCAAGTCTTATGGAGGAATCCATGTTTTTGGAATGTCATCAGGTGCATTGTTTAGAAATTAGAATTGTTCTTGTCCTTGAAGGCCACTGTAGCTTCTGTTATTATTCAAAAGGGGTGGGGTTACCAAGGGAGCGTTGCATTCTAGAACTTTCTTGATGATGTCATATTACACGCTGCCCCTTTAAGTAGAATAATTAAATTCAGCATTTACAGTAACGATGTGAACCTGACTCATGCTAATAGTACCGGAGCATTTACCTTGATGAGCAGCAGAGCCTCTGTGAGCTCACCAACATCGTACTCACTCTCCTGGAAAGAAACACAAAATAAATCAGAATCAGAAATATTTCATTGATTAAATTAAGTCTAAATAAATATGTAAATATGAGATGAAAAAATAAGATAAAAACTGATTAATTTTAAACCTCAGAGAGAGAGAGAGAGAGAGAGAGAGAGAGAGAGAGGGAGGGAGGGAGAGAGAGAGAGGAGAGAGAGGGAGAGAGAGAGAGAGAGAGACAGAGGAGAGAGAGGAAAGAGAGAGGGAGAGAGAGGGAGAGAGAGGAGAGAGAGAGGGAGAGAGAGAGGAAAGAGAGAGGGAGAGAGAGAGGGAGAGAGAGAGAGAGAGAGAGGGAGGGAGGGAGAGAGAGAGAGAGGGAGGGAGAGAGAGAGAGGGAGAGAGAGAGAGACACACACACACACGGAGAGACACACACACACACATAGACATAGACACAGACACACAGACACAGACACAGACACACGTCCTCACCGTGCTGTAGAACTTGAGTCGGTCTTTTAGTTCGTCCAGTTGCTGCTTTTGCTCCAGAAACTGAATCTGTAGTTTCTTATTTTCTTCGCTCAGTTTCTCGCTCATATCTGGAGATAAAATAAAACCACAACAAAGAAAAGCCCAGATGAAAAGCCTTTTCCCACGAGTGCAATGTGCAGATCATGTGATATGTGAGACACTGTTTATACATTATGTCCATTCTTTGGCCCTGTGGCTTTCAGAGGAATTCATGGTAACATTTATTATAACCATTCCCTCCTTCTCAGTGTTAAACCTGCAGTGTGTAGAATTTTGGGTTTTATTTCCTAGCAGATTTTGTAGAAAGTAATTATAATATCCATTAGTACATTTAATTTAGTGCATAATAGCTGAAAAACATGTTTTGAATTATAATTTTTTCCCTTAGAAAGGGTCTCATATATGTCCATATTTCTGCATATCTTGGACCAAGGCCTAGTGCCGCCATCTTGAAAGTGTCATAGTTGGAATGTCATCACATGCATTGTTTAAAGTTTAGAATAGTTCTTGTCCTTGAAGGCCACTGTAGCTGCTGTTATTATTCTAAAGGGGTGGGGTTACCCAGGGAGCGTTGCATTCTAGAACTTTGTAGAACTTTCTTGATGATGTCATATTACACACTGCACCTTTAAGTTTTTTTATTGAATCTTGCTCTGGTGCATGACAGTACAACGTTACACATACAGAGACATTTGTTACTACAGTACAAATAAAGTCTTTGCCATAAAAAAAAAATAGAAATAAAAATAAATACTTGTATCTGTAAAATCAAGAGATAACAGAAGCAGCACTAGGGGCACATTCATATTGGAGTGACTAGAACCTCCGTACAACATTCAAGAGCATCATTACATCATTACATTCCATCAACTTTGCTCATGCGACAGGTTTATCGGTCAGTGTGATATATGTCCAGAAACTCTCCCATGCTGGTGCTTTATCCTTGTTTATAGTATTCAGCTTATTAAAAGGTGCAGTGTGTAATATGACATCATCAAGAAAGTTCTAGAAAGTTCTAGAATGCAACACTCCCTGGGTAACCCCACCCCTTTAGAATAATAACAGAAGCTACAGTGGCCTTCAAGGACAAGAACAATTCTACATTTTAAACAATGCACCTGATGACATTCCAACTATGACACTTTCAAGATGGCGGCACAAGGCCTTGGTCCAAAATATGCAGAAATATGGACATATATGAGACCCTTTCTAAGGGAAACAAAAATTATTTTCAGCTGTTATGCACTAAATTAAATGTACTTATGGATATTATAATTACTTTCTACAAAATCTGCTAGGAAATAAAACCCAAAATTCTACACACTGCAGGTTTAAGCATATATGTTCATATGAGGCTGTTTTTATCATGGTGTTAGTCCATGGTGTTCATATGAGGCTGTTTTCATCATGGTGTTAGTCCATGGTGTTCATATGAGGCTGTTTTCATCATGGTGTTAGTCCATTCTTTAATCCTGGAATTGTAGTGAAGGAATTTTTATACTTTTGATAGATTCTATTTCTTCCGGAAATATAAATATAGTTTTAAAGTTGTGTACCCCCTGTCTGTGAGTGTGTGTGTGTGTGTGTGTGTGTGTGTGTGTGTGTGTGTGTGTGTGTGTGTGTGTGTGAGAGTGAGTGAGTGAGTGAGTGAGTGAGTGAGTGAGTGAGTGAGTGAGTGAGTGAGTGAGTGAGTGAGTGAGTGAGTGTGTGTGTGTGTCTTACCCCTCTCAGCCTTGATCTTGTCCAGTATTTCGTTCTTGTCGGTGAGGTCGGCCTTCAGAGCAGATTCTAACTGACAGATCTGAAGCTTCAACTGCTGCTCCACTAGATGATGCTTCTGCTGCCACGAGACATCAAACGCACTGACAGACAGACAGGCAGGGAGACAGACAGGGAGATAGATAGACAGACAGGGAGGGAGAGAGACAGAGAGGGAGACAAGCAGGCAGACAGGGAGGGAGACAGACAGCGAGACAGACAGACAGGCAGGGAGGGAGACAGGGAGAGAGACAGACAGAACAAAAACATGTAGAAAGATGAAAAATATTAGTAAAGTCTTATTTTTGGGCATTTTAAATTTTTAATGCTTTATTAGACAGTGTGGAGAGACAGAGATGAAATGTGTCAGAGAGGGGAATGACATGCAGAGAACGACCCGGGCTGGATTCTAACCCGGGTCTGCTGTGAAGAGGACAGACAGACAGACAGACAGACAGACAGACAGACAGACAGACAGACAGACAGACAGACAGACAGACAGACAGAGAGGGGAATGACATGCAGAGAACGACCTGGGCTGGATTCTAACCCGGGTCTGCTGTGAAGAGGACAGACAGACAGACAGACAGACAGAGAGGGGAATGACATGCAGAGAACGACCCGGGCTGGATTCTAACCCGGGTCTGCTGTGAAGAGGACTGAGACTCTATGGACAACATTTCAGTTCAGCATCTTTGTAACGCCCAAACTGTGTTACTAACTGTTATTTAAATCATCGGGAGGTCTTTTACCTGTTGACCAGTTTGTCGTTGTTCTGCTTCAGAGTGTCTCTCTCCTGCTCCACTTCACTGAGTCTCTCCTGGAGCTGCAGCACAAAACACACAGACACACACACACACGCACACACACACACACACACACACACACACAGACACACACACGCACACACACAAACACATACACACACACACACACACACACACACACACACACACACACACACACACACACACACACAAAACAGACGGATACAATATTACATTTTCAGCACTGACAATTTTGTGGCACTCTTTAAAGGTGCAGTGTGTAATATGACATCATCAAGAAAGTTCTACAAAGTTCTAGAATGCAACGCTCCCTGGGTAACCCCAACCCTTTAGAATAATAACAGAAGCTACAGTGGCCTTCAAGGACAAGAACAATTCTACATTTTAAACAATGCACCTGATGACATTCCAACTATGACACTTTCAAGATGGCGGCACTAGGCCTTGGTCCAAAATATGCAGAAATATGGACATATATGAGACCCTTTCTAAGGGGAAAAATTATAATTAAAAACATTTTTTTCAGCTATTATGCACTAAATTAAATGTACTTATGGATATTATAATTACTTTCTACAAAATCTGCTAGGAAATAAAACCCAAAATTCTACACAATGCAGCTTTAATGACATTAGACAAAAGATACAAAACTGTATTCAGAAAAATGTAAACCAAAAAATAAATAAATAAATAAATTGGATTCCATTCCTTTTGTATTGACCCCAAAATAATAATAATTGTGAAAAAAACATATTTCATAGGGCCTTATTATTCTTCCAAACACAGTTAGACAGTGTGTTATAAATCTTCCAAACGTTTGTGATTGTTCACCTGTTCCATCTGTATGTTGAGTGAGTGAGTGAGTGAGTGAGTGAGTGAGTGAG
>CASHTC010000943.1:275407-297907 GCA_949357725.1 Hyperoplus immaculatus | reverse complement strand
TTTAGTATGCAGTATATACATGGTGAGTATGTAGGAGGGAGGACGCTAGTATGGCTTTTAGTATGCAGTATATACATGGTGAGTATGTAGGAGGGAGGACGCTAGTATAGATGGTGAGTATGTAGGAGGGAGGAGGCTAGTAGGGCTTTTAGTATGCAGTATATGGGTGATTCTCACGAAGTGTGTCAAAGTGACATCAAAATAAAATCACTCTTTTTGAAGGATTTTCTAGCTCTAGTGACTGAAATAGAATGTAGACTTTTAGTTTTTGATAAAAGTTACTAAGGGGAAAAAATCATTTCAATTTTATTCCAATTTCATAACCGCATGATCCAGATTAACTCTCATTACCGATATAGTGAATGAAGATAGCAGACCATTTAAAAAAAATCCATTTTGCTTAATTTTTCACATTTACACAAATGAGCACATTTAAGGAACAGCAGAGTTCATCAAAAGCAGTGTTTTATATATATTTGTGTCATATTTAAATTGAAAAAACTCTCATTACCGATACACAGAAGTAATTTTAGATCCCAATTTTTCAAATAATCTCTTTGTAAACAAGAAATTATTTACGGAAAACACATGTGGGGCATACTTCAGGAACATAAAATCATAAATTAACACATTCATTTATCTGGTTCATAATAATATTAAAATATCTGTTTCATTGCATGCATAACGGTAATGAGAAGTCCATTACGGAGGATGAGATTTTATGTTGCGGTAATGAGAATGATTTTATTTCACCTAATTGAAAAGGTCCTTAGGACATGACATAACTGATGGACATTTGAAAGTTACAAGATTTAAATTACAAGCAATTGATTGAAGTTCCATTGAATCTAATTCAGTCTTTTGTTTAGTACTTTGCCGAAATTTTAGGCAAGACTAAAACATGTCGACCAGAAGAAGTTGCCGGGATTGGCTCTGGGATGACTTCCTTATCGTCTTGGAAGTACTACACTTTATCCCCCATTACAGTGGCGGAATATGTCTTCATACGGATTCTATTTCCACTCCTGCATCTACACGGATCTCTAATGGAGCCGGGAGCATTGTCAAACTCCTCCCCTTCCTCTTTCCTGCTGTAGTCTACCGTTTATGCTTTGCTCAGAACGGTAGACAACAGAGACTGCGAAGTGTGTTTGATACGGCTTGAAAGTATCCAGCTCATATTGTTGCTGCACACAGATGGCACGCGTGTGTGTGTGATTAACTGTTTTGGGTCGTCACCTTTTACAATAGGTCCATGGTCGGCATTAATTTGCACACGCTTTACGGCTTCCTGGGTTAGCGTCACCAAAGACGATTGTGATTGGTTTAAAGAAATAAAAACAGGCCAGCCCAGTTTTACCCCATATACTAGAAACTAAATAGCTTCAATTCAGACCATACTACTAGCTGTTGTTTGGTCTGGCACTGCAAGACTAATTAATATGTAATAAATATAGTATTGCTGATTATGTTCGGGCAGTATAACGGTAGAGATTTGTCCATGGTATTTAGCAGAAAACCGATGGACTGCCTCCTCCGGATAGGGAATGAGTCCTTACCCCAAGTAAAGGAGTTCAGTTTGTCAGGGTATTGTTTGCGATTGAGGGAAAAATGGAGTGTGAGATTGGACAGAGAATCGGATCAGCAAGGGCCTTATTGCACTTGCTTTACCGAACCGTTAAAGAGAGCTGAGTCGGAAGGTCTACCTCTCCATCTACTGGTCGATCTGTGTCCCTACTCTCACCTATGGTCATGAAGGCTGGCTAATGACCGAATGAACTAGATCAGTCATCCTGAGAGACTTGGAGCAGAGCCGCTCGCGTAGAAAGGAGCCAGTTGAGGTGGTTCGGGCATCTGGTGAGGATGCCTCCTGGGCGCCTTCCTAGGGAGGTGTTCCAGGCACTACCAAGACCCAAGGCTAAGTGGAGATATTATCCGTACTATACTGTGAACGCCTCGAGATCTCCCAGTCAGAGCTGGTTAATGGTGCCTAGGAAAGGGAAATTTGTGGTCCATGAGGGATCCGTTGCACCCGCGACTGGAGCCTGCATAAGCGGATGAAGATAAGTGAGCCAGTGATTCATTAATGAAATGCAAATGTGGGAATACCACTAGGGTGGAATTAGAATCATATTCACCTAGTGTTACTAAGATTGGCGCCGGCAGTTCCTTTGTGGATACTGTGCTATAACAGAGCTGATTGTGGACGCTATTCGCAGCAAATCCTGGAGCTATTAGTGCACACAATCCATTCTAAGTGGATCCGACCCATAGTTTCTCCCACAGTTTTTGCTTTGGCTGCCGCCTTCTTGCGCTGATTGTCTGTTAGTCTTTGCAGCAGTCACAAAAACATTCAAAATTATCATTTAGATATGGCCTCTCAGATTAAATGTGTCAGATATAATTCTCCCTTATTGTTAACTACCGAAGTAGTTAACATAGTTAATATTGAGTAATTATATTTTTAATAACTGTTCAAAGTAAATTAAATAATAATAATTGATAGAAATTAATAAGATGTTATATAAAACAACGGTTTATTTTTGATTTGAAGGATGTTATATTAAGATCTCATTACCGTACTACAGCTTCTCATTACCAACATGAGCCTTTAAAGTACGCGGTAATGAGAAAAATGAGTAACGGTAATGAGAAGTAAATAGCTAAATTATCAAATAACTTGAAATTCGAGCATGCTACACACCTTCCACCTTTGCTACATGTTGAAGTCTTATATTGTCTTAACCATCACAGAAAATTATGTAATATAAGTTTTAGAAGTATAGATTATCACCTCATATCGGTAATGATAATCGATAGTGAACCAGCAGGAAGATTGAGTGACGTTTACAAACATTTCATAATGTGAGTAAAGAGAGTGCAAATGACCTTGTGTCCATTTTGAATCTTCTGCTTCAAGTAATGCATCATGGGAGTGCTTGTATATTTAAAGTGACAGGGTAGTTTTTATAGGCAGGTGAAGTTGCGTTGCGGTGATGAGAAAATTTTTGTGCGGACACAGTAATTTTCCATTAAATAAATATTTTTTGGGGTTAAATATCATAAATATCCCTATTCACCATTAATATTGAAATGTTTTACATAATACTGCATACTTTTGTTTTATTTATATGAAGAGGAATTTTTAGGGAATTGAAAAGAACAATAGAATAATGTATCCGGACGCATTTCGGTAATGAGAATTCACCAGGATATTTTGCAAAAAATTATGAAAATAATGGTAAAATAATTTTAAAAACCATTTCACCCTATAGTGCCATTCAATATCTTTATAGAAAATATCTTAAGTATTAATAATAAAAAGCTGCTTTTGTGAAATAAGACTTGGACATGTTCACTTAGGCTTCATGAGAATCACCCATATACATGTTGAGTATGTAGGAGGGAGGGCGTTAGTAGGGGGCTTTTAGTATGCAGTATATACATGGTGAGTATGTAGGAGGGAGGACGCTAGTAGGGCTTTTAGTATGTAGTATATACATGTTGAGTATGTAGGAGGGAGGGCGTTAGTAGGGCTTTTAGTATGTAGTATATAGATGGTGAGTATGTAGGAGGGAGGACGTTAGTAGGGCTTTTAGTATGTAGTATATAGATGGTGAGTATGTAGGAGGGAGGGCGTTAGTAGGGCTTTTAGTATGTAGTATATAGATGGTGAGTATGTAGGAGGGAGGACGTTAGTAGGGCTTTTAGTATGTAGTATATAGATGGTGAGTATGTAGGAGGGAGGACGTTAGTAGGGCTTTTAGTATGTAGTATATAGATGGTGAGTATGTAGGAGGGAGGACGTTAGTAGGGCTTTTAGTATGTAGTATATAGATGGTGAGTATGTAGGAGGGAGGACGCTAGTAGGGCTTTCCAAACACAGCCAGGGTTCGTATACAGCTTTTTCTTTAAATTTATATATGAAAAAACAAAACATAATTAAGATTTCAGGGAAACAGATTATGTCAGCTTTTCCTGGACTGTAAAACAGTGCTGAGGAGACCTACATGACTCCTCATTGACTTTTATTTAGTTTTATTTGTTTGTGTGTTCGCTTTAACAGAGTTAATAAAGTATTTAAAAAACAAAGTTGTCCAGCTTGTGTGTGTGAGATTGTGTTTGTGTGATTGTGTGTGTGAGAGTGAGAGTGTGAGAGAGCGTGTGTGTGTGTGTGGATGTGTGAGAGAGAGAGAGAGAGTGAGTGAGTGAGTGAGTGAGTGAGTGAGTGAGTGAGTGAGTGAGTGAGTGAGTGAGAGAGACAGAGAGAGAGAGAGCGAGAGAGAGATTGAGTGAGTGAGTGAGTGAGAGAGAGAGAGAGAGAGAGAGCGAGAGAGAGATTGAGTGAGTGAGTGAGTGAGAGAGAGAGAGAGCGAGTGTGTGGTGTGTGTGTGTGTGTGTGTCCCACCTGTTTCAGCCCCTCGTTCTCTGTCTGAAACGCTCTGACTTTCTCCTGAAGATCTTCTATCAATTCTTCCATCTCCACGTCTCTCACTCTGTGTGTGGGCTGACCTGGAGCGGGGGAATACATTAATGTTTCTGTGTGTGGGGGGGGAACAAATACATTAATCAGTGATTATATGGAGGAATAGCTGCAGAGTGTGTGTGTGTGTGTGTGTGTGTGTTCTATGGGCTAACCTATAGGGGGGGTGAAAAAAAAATCGATTTAGAAAAATAACATGCAGTAGTCCCTGACAAAAGTCTTGTCACTTATCCATTTTGTAGAAACAACAGCTTATAACCTGACTTTTAATTAATCCATTGGTTTTAGAAGTGGCTCATATGAAAGATAAAACCCTCCAGAATTATGTTTAATATGCTAAAATAAATTTGCTTCACTGAAGAAATATTGATAATTTTTTATTTTTTTGGCATTTTTATGCTTTATTGATAGTGTAGAGACAGAGTTGAAATGGGGCAGAGAGGGGAGTGACATGCAGAGAACGACCGCGGGCTGGAATCAAACCCGGGTCCGCTGCTGGCCGAGGCCCATGGGGGGGGGGCCTTCCAACTGAGCTAAGGGAGCCCCCGAAATATTGATCATTTAATGAACACAGAAAGGTCAGATGTTGGCAGGACAAAGTCTTGTCGCCTACAGAGAGTAATGTGAAAATTTAACAAATAATTTACTTCAAATACAACAATATGTTGCAGAACATCAGTGGATTAAGTAGAGATGGAAGTATGCGATGGAGCAACCATGTGATGTAATTCACTGAGATTCTGAGAAATCCACCTGGTCGAATCAGTGCCCAGAAACCAGCACTAAACAAAAGGCAATTAAAAAAACGTGTGGCATTTTCTAAGGCCCACAGCCTGCCAAAAGGATGGACGCTGGAAAAGTGGCAGAAGGTGGATTTCTCAGATGAATCTTCGGTTGAATTCCATCACAGCCGCCGCAAATACTGCAGGAGACCTACTGGAGCCTGCATGGATCCGAGACTCACCCAGAAAACTGTTCAGTTTGGTGGCGGAAACATCATGGTCTGGGGTTACATCCAGTATGGGGGTGTGCGAGAGATTTGCAGGGTGGAAGGCAATATCAATGGCCTAACATATCAAGAAGAATTAGCTACCTCTTACATTCCCAACCATAAAAAGGGGTCAAATTTTGTCAGCAGCTCCATCGCATACTTTCATCTCTACATCAAAGTTCCTCAAGGCGTAGAAGATCAGGGTGCTCCAGGACTGGCCAGCCCAGTCACCGGACATGAACATCATTGAGCATGTCTGGGGTAGAATGAAAGAGGAAGCATGGAAGACCAAACCAAAGAATCTTGATGAACCCAGGGAGGCATGTAAGACGGCTTTCTTTGCTTTTCCTGATGACTTCATCAATAGATTGTATGAATCATTGTCGATACATGTCATACAAGATATTAAATATGGATCTCACAGCACCACTACTTAATCCACTGATGTTCTGCAACATATTGTTGTATTTGAAGTAAATCATTTGTTCTATTTTCACATTACTCTCTGTAGGCGACAAGACTTTTGTCCTGCCAACATCTGACCTTTCTGTGTCCATTAATTGATCAATATTTCTTCGGTGAAGCAAACTTATTTTAGCATATTAAACATAATTCTGGAGGGTTTTATCTTTCATATGAGCCATTTCTAAAACCAATGGCTTAATTAAAAGTCAGGTTATAAGCTGTTGTTTCTACAAAATGGATAAGTGACAAGACTTTTGTCAGGGACTGCATGTTATTTTAATATCTGTACTTTGCTTCCGCCAGTAATGGGCCTTAAAATCACATGCATTACAAGCTTCACATTTAAATTAACATAAGATTATCATGACCCCAAGAATTGTAATGTAATGGATACCAAATGGATTCCAAAAGATTCACACCCCTAAGCAATAACATTTTGAAGTGTCAAATTGAAGCTTTTTCTACTCACCGGCAGCCCCTCCTCCTGCCAGCTGCTCCATACGCCCTCTGTCCTTTACCAGACGCATCAGCTTAGTGCCCAGTCTGAGAATACACACACACACGCACACACACACACACGCGAACACACACACACACACACACACACACACACACGCGCACGCACGCACGCACGCACACAGACTTAGTTACCAGCCTGAGGAGGGGCAGGGGGGGTTCAGAGGTCAAACTCAAGTGTATTTTCAGTATATATTTCTGTCTGTCCGTCTGTCTGTCTGTCTGTCTCTGTCTGTCTGTGTCTGTCTGTGTCTGTCTGTGTCTGTCTGTGTCTGTCTGTCTGCCTGCCTGTCTGTCTGTCTCTCTCTGTCTTACTTCTTGATCTTGTCATCCTGGGTGTGAACATGTTGTTTCAGATGCAGAGTTTCTTCATGCAGTCTGAAGAATCTATCTTCCAGTTCCTCTCTTGACACTCTGGAGATGTCTGTCTTCGCCCGCGAGGTTAGCAGCAAGGTCCCGTCTAAAGACATCAAGAAAAGACAAAGGGTTCAACTTAAAGGGACACTGTGTAACATTTTAAGTAATTTATTTGCTAAAATCAATATTCTCATTCATAAATATGTCCTCATTGGTGTAAAATCACCTCTGCCAATAATCTGAATTATCCTCCTGAGCGGATAATTACAAATATTAATATTACATTTTGTACATTGAGAGGGTAAGTCTTATGGAGGAATCCATGTTTTTGGAATGTCATCAGGTGCATTGTTTAAAATTTAGAATTGTTCTTGTCCTTGAAGGCCACTGTAGCTTCTGTTATTATTCAAAAGGGGTGGGGTTACCCAGGGAGCGTTGCATTCTAGAACTTTCTAGATGATGTCATATTACACACTGCACCTTTAAAGGTGCTGTAAGCGGAATGGTTCTTTTAGCTAACTTCCTGTCAGTTACTGCAGTTAGCGTTCCCCTCCCTCGTCCCTACGTCACCACATTAATGCACTGCGGTCTTCAAGCAGCGAGTTATCTAGCATCATCTCAGATCCATAAGTGTGATAAAACATGATAAAAACCATCAAAACAGACATTGGGAAGGATTTTTACCTGCTCCGCCATTGTAGGCGCATACACATTCACCCATCTGTTGCTCTGGCGTGCACCGGCAGTGAGACCATGGAGTGTATATACTATGTATGAGTGAGACGAGTGTCGGTTTGTAGCGTTCTCTCTTCTGATTGGATAAATATTTCGGGATACTCCAATAAGTTTATTTGCCGATTACATGCAAAGCAGCTGACTGAGAGATCGGCTTTATGAAACGCGCGCACATTGTGTAAGTGACCACTGTATGAATAAAGAGCGATTTAACACTTATATTAATATAAAGAGAGAATCGGAGCCTCGCTCTGATTGGTCAAAGTGTACAGCTCATGTTCACTTTGACCAATCAGAAATCACATACCCCAGCTTTAAATGTGCTCTGAGGAACTCTCAGTGTTAATTCTAGCGCCCCCTTAGGACAAAAGCGGTAGTGTTTTTTACCACGCCAGCTGTTGTTCCTGGGTGTGAGATAAAGAACTGCAATTCAAAGATTAAACTGAGTTGAGCCTGAAATAAACCACATTCACTCTGTCCCCTCAATGTTTCTATTAAGCCCTTACTGTCACATAAACATGCTGTTTATACACACACACACACACACACACACACACAGACACACAGACACACAGACACACACACACACACACACACACACACACAGACACACAGACACACACACAGACCCCGCCCCACACACAGACAGACACCCCCCCTACACACACACACACAGATACACACACACACAGACATCCCCCCCCTACACACACACACACACAGACAGACAGACAGACACACACACACACACACACACACACAACCCCCCCACCCTACACACACAGATACACACTCACACACACCGACAAGGTGAACAGGGGCCCAGACGGATCTTGTTATCCCTTACATTACAGGCCTACTAATTAAATTAATCGAAGTAAAATATTGATTTAAGTTTTCCTTAACAGCGGTTATTATCCTGAAATATCGGACTCTAGAATGCTGTGATTGACCAATCAGAAAACAGCATTTATCAGTGTTATCGGTGTGTGTCAGTGTGTGTGTGTGTGTGTGTGTGTGAGTGTGTGTGTGTGTGTGTGAGTGTGAGTGTGTGTGTGTGTGTGTGTGTGTGTGTGTGTGTGTGTGTGTGTTCCTGTATTGCTATCCTTCTTGGGACCTTGGCCAGTAAAATCACCTTCCATATTAGGACATTTTGCCTAGTTAGGACCAAAATGGTGGTCCTGGTGAGGATAACCACTAGAACAGATAGAGAATGTCATTTTAACATGCCTAGTGGTGAAATCTCAAAAAAATGGTATGGACCTAAGAAGGAGGTATTTTTACAAATGTGTGTGTGTGTGGGTTTTGGAAGTGCTCCCCCTTTGGCACCTTTGTGTAATTGGTCCTAAGAAAGTAGGTATTTTTACAGACGTGTGTGTGTGTGGGTTTTGGAAGTGCTCCCCCTCTGGCACCTTTGTGTAATTGCTCCTAAGAAGAAGGTATTTTTACCAATGTGTGTATGGGTGGATTTGATTTGACTCCAGACATGTATCCATATACAAATTCCATGTAAGACCACAAAACTATGGAATAAATGATGATATATTATATTCCTATACATGACTACATTTCAGGCAATTAGGGGCTTTGTGCTTGTTCACTGGCTCCATATGTCAGGTTAGATGACATTCTACACCAGGATAACTATCTGCTGTGTATTTTAGCTGTTAAATCAAATCCACACAATTTCCTTTTTATCTTTATTTTATTATATAGCACATTTAACATTGACCGAAAAAAAAATGACGGGGATTGACGATTCGAATTGTCTCCAGTCAGATTATCTGGTTGAATTCATTCCCTCTGCAGACATGAATTGTGTTAATATGTTAGTGATTTTTCATATCTTTCCTTCTACTGAAACCATAAACAAACCATGATTTTTTTCTGCCCTGGCTCAGTCGCTCACACTGAGGTGTCAATGTGAAACGCTGCTTTGCTCGGACGAAGGCTTTGAGTGTTTCTTTGTAAAGGTGCAAACACACTACACGCGTTACCAGTGTAAGCTTTACGTGCGTAACACAGCTAAAATGTTGCTTGATTATTTTGTGCCAAAAATGGTTCTATGCGCGTAACGTGCCTATAGTCTCCCTCCCGATACTGTATTTCCCCTAATCAACCATGGCTGCGATCAGACCCGACACAACAGCGAGCATTTCCGCACAAAAACAACAACAACACGGCCAACAACTGTGCCAAAAGACAAACTGAACAGCACAAATAGCCCAGCATTAAAACATTGCATATTCATGGCAGCTACATAACAAACACAGTTACAGCAGCATCGGTGCACGGCGGCACAACATAAAGGCAAGTAGCCAACATTACCCTACCTGGCTGTGACAGGGGACCGTGGCTGGCATAGATCAACACCGGTGCTTCGCTGTACTTTTTGTGAAAAATTACGATTTTATACGCGTCTGTACGCGTGTAACGCGTGTAGTGTTACACCTTAAGGTGATTAAACATCTGAAGAGGACTGATGTGTTTTATTTTATTTGTTCAAGTCAAAAGTATATGCAGTTGCATTTTTAACTAGTACTATAAGTTAATGGACATGTACTTATAGGGCACCTTTTTAGTCTTCTGACTACTCAAGGCGCTTTTACATTTACACATTCACACAGACAGCCATACTTATGGCAGAGTAGAGGCTACCTGCCCATCATCTAATCTAATCATTCAAACGGTAACCACATTCACATCCATGTGCAGCACGGGGAGCCATTTGGGGTTCAGTGTCTTTTCCTGGACACCTAGACATGCGGACCAGAGTAGCCGGGGATCGAAACACTGATCTTTTGAATGGATGACGACCTGCTCTACCTCTGAGCCAATAGTGCTACTGTCACTACAACTATACTATTGCGATCTTTACCTTTATCTACCCAGGGTAGGTTCACTGAGTACTCTTTTTCAGACTCATACATTCACACCTTAGAGCTGCCACCACCGTTTACTACTGTTGGCCACTTTGCAGCTCCACTGGAGCGGTTTGGGGTTAAATGCCTTGCTCAAGGGCACTTCAACAGTGAGTTTGAGGGAGGGGAGAGAGTTACTTATTCTCTTTAACCCAGTAGAAAAGGTGTATATGACCTTTTCATTTTGGACTTTTAACATTAAAATAATGATGGACATGGTCGCGGCACCAGTCACCACATACTGCCAGGTGACAAAGGGCCTGACGGAGCGTGTGTGCCGGCTGGTGCTGCCGCTCGACCCAGCCCCCTGTGCCCCCTGTGCCCCCTGTGGCGTCTGTGGAGCGAGGTTGACGCCGCGTCGCCCCAAAGGATGCTTTCACCGCGAGGATGGCCGATAGAACGCACCAGTGTGCAGCTCAGCAGAAGGCTGTCATGAGTAGCTTTGTCCTGCTGGCCAGCAGCATCACTGCCATCGTCGTGGCCCCCGACTGTCTGGCTGAATGCGCCAACAAGCTGGCTAAGGTGACGGGAGCAATCCTCAGCCTCTGCACCACCAGCGTGGCAGCCCTTGATCCAGCGTAACCTGTGCCTTACAAGTGGCACGCAAAGCCGTCGACCAGTGGTGGAAGAAGTACTCTACTTTTATTAAAGTAAAACTAGTAATACCTCACTGTAGAAATACTCTGTTACAAGTGAAAGTCCTGCATTCAAAATGTTACTTAAGTAAAAGTACAAAGTATCATCATGAAAAGGACCTTAGTAAAAAAAGTAAAAGTACTCTTTATGCAGAATGGCCTATTTCAGAATATTATATTATCATATTGTAATTATCATTAATGTAAATATCACTTTAATGTTGCAGTTAACACAGATGGTGAAAACTTTAATTACTTTCGATAGGCTACTGCTGTGTAGCTTAATCTATAACAATATATGCTATTTTGGATTATGATAATATTTTGTATTTATAATCTGAATCTGTGAAGTAACTAGTAACTGACGGAAGGCCTACCAAATAAATGTAGTGGAGAAAAAAGTACAGTATTTTCTCTGAAATGTGGTGGAGTAAAAGTGTAAAGTAGATTCAATTGTAATTACTCAAGTAAAGTAAAAGTACCTCAAAATTGTACTTAAGTACAGTACTTAAGTAAATGTAGCCTACTTAGTTACTTTCCACCACTGCCATAGACTGTACAGTCGATGCATATAACAGTGTGTGTGAAACACACTTCGGTCCTAACTAGACCCACTTTAATTTTCCTTCCCGCTCCCCGATGATGCCAAGCATAACATAATGTTTGTGAAACACACTCGGTCCTAATAAGAACTATAACATAATGTTTGTGAAACACACTCGGTCCTAATAAGAACTATAACATAATGTTTGTGAAACACACTCGGTCCTAATAAGAACTATCGGCTCATATCTCCGCCCCCTCCACACCCCATGCTCCACACAGACTGAAACGTGCTGTGTCACAAGGGAATGCTTCTCACTGCAGTGTGGCAGACAAAGAGGAGCTGTGGAACAGCAAAGAAAATGGTAAGTTTTGAGTTATTCTACTATGTTCTCAATACAATATTGCACTGTTCAGTTTACTTACACACCGTTTTCACATATATTGCCTCTGCAACTTAAAAAGAGCTAAATTATTATGCAGTGGAATTTCACCGAGATGGCTAATGCTGGCTAGCTAATGTCTACACATTAGCTAGCCAGCATTAGCACATGTTCCAATTTTAAGTAAATGAGGTTGGCTAATGTTGGCTAATGCTGGCTAGCTAATGTCTACACATTAGCTAGCCAGCATTAGCCATAGCACATGTTCCAATGTCAAGTAAATGAGGTCTGAAGTGATGTTAGCCTACTACCAAACTATGATTTACACTCAAGGGACTTTATATATGTTTTAACCAATGTTGTTGTCAAAGAATGTGAGTATTATAGTGTGCCAAGACAAGTTTTAGAGGAATTTCTGGAACAAGGCTGATTTTTCATATTATTTTGTAAATGTAGATAAATAGAGCATGGTTGATAGAGAGCCAGGGAGACTGAAACACATTATTGGTAGTGGAATATAATTTCAATTATGTATTTTCGCTTTTTAATCAGATTCCTCCTGTACAAACTCTGTGTCAGAGGCCGTGTGGTGGGAGGGGGGAGGAGGGGGGGAGTGGAGCCGGCTGTCTCTCACACGTGCAGATAGAGAAAATGGCGGAGAGAACCAAGCAGTCCATAGTGTGGCTTTATTTCAACAGAAATTATGCATTAAATTCTCACCAGAGAATATTTGAATGAAATTATCATTGTTTTTTGTGGATAATCTAATATTGAGGATAGTCTAAAATGTTTAAGAAAATGGATCTTTGACCAGAAACATTTTTATTTATTAAGTCAAATATTATAACCAGCATTGCAACAGTGTAATGTGATATGTCAGGCCACCATTGTAAATGAAACTCATTTGTTGTTAATGACTTGACGTTTGACTGACTGTCATTTGTGCTTACAGGAGGATGGCCCCATGGTTAAATCTGAATTCTCTGAACGCCCAGGTGAGACATAATGTGATAATATGAGGTTGTATAATGGGGTTTGTAGGAATTAGTTTGTAGTAGTGTAGACTATTTTACTGAAAAATAATCCTTAAAGCTAAACTATTTACTTTAGAGACATGAGCCAGATTTTTATGATCATAATGCTTTGATGCAAACTACATCACATTACTGTGGTGGCAGCTGTGGTGTAGTTTTTTTTCAGCAACTCAACCTTCATTGAAAGGTGCAAGATGCATATCTCCTGTATAAGTCATCGCACAAATCAATGAGTGGTTCACAATCGTATCCCTAGTAAATATTATTTTTACTCTTTTTATTATTTTATTTTTATTACTCTATTTAGGTTTTATTGTTTATTCATTTGGGGTTGCTTTTTTGGCTATGTTTGGCTAAGTTGTCATCTTGAACCAGATTAACATTTTCATCTCCTGTCATTTTTGCAGTTGTTAATGGAACAGCAGACTCTGACTCTGAACAGAAGGAAGAGGTAGGACATTTCTCCTTCTTTGTTTGTGTTCTTAAAATCAACAGTTAAACCAGTTGTGTACAATAACACTCCCCCCGTGACTGTTCATAACACACAGATTAAAGAAGTCTCCCCATATACAGTCATATGAAAAAGTTTGGGAACCCCTCTCAGCCGGCATTATAATTGACTCTGCTTTCACAAAAAAAATATAAAAGTGGTATGTCTTTAATTTACCAGGAACAGCTAAGTACTGGGATGTTTTCCAAACAAAGATTTTTTGAAAAGCAGTATTTGGTTGTATGAAATAAAATAAAATGTGAAAAACTGGCAGTGCAAAAATATGGGTACTGTTGGGAATTCATAAGGGGTAGATTTGGTCAAAGTCAAGAATATTATTAATTTCATGGAAATTATAATATTAAGAAAAATTGTTAATTAATGATCAATTAAATTAGTCCAGCTAATCAAATTACTCATTAATACCTACAGAGCACCACCCTTTGGAAAAGGGAACTTTGTATCAAATCAGAAAACAGTCTCATAATGTTAAAGGGATTTATCTTGAGAATGTCAAAGTTGCTTACAATGTACATTTAAGATAATGAAGGAGTGAATATTCGAGCATAGACCTTATTTACCAGCCATTAGTGAAATACAAGACACAAATATCACAGACACTGCTTCTTAAAATCAAAATGTAAGGGTTTATTTACTTAGGTAAGTTGATTAAAACGATACACATAAGTCAATAACCATGAACTAATCTAATTTAAGAAAGCAGACATAACACAAGCAATAATAAGAACAGTTTAGAATCAAACCCACAGGCTATAGTACATGTGTATGTACCACTGTGTGTGTGTGAGCGTGTGCGAGCGTCAAAAAAAAAGGGGGGGTGGACACCGCCCGAAGCCAAAAATGGCGGCCAGCTTGTGACGTTTTCGTCACGTGAAGGGGGTCACCGATGGCGACGCAATCACGTGGCGGAGACGTCCTAACTGTGACGTGTGACGTTAAAGTCACGTGAAGGGGGTCAGCGCTCGCGACCCACTCAATTTAACTTTGGAAACCACAGAAGTCAACGCTCATATGCTTAACAATCGCGACGCAAATGTAAGAATATGTGTTGGTGTGCGGATGTACAGAGTTTGAATAAAGAGAGAGAAAGAAAGAGGAGATCAAGTAAAAGCTCGCCACAGAAAGTGCACAGTTAGTTGTTCACCTTGATTTAGCCTATAGCCTAGTCATTCAATCTGTGAGTGGTCTCACAAGACTGATGCTGCTTTGGAGATATCAGAGGGGAACAGCTGTTCTGGCACGTAGCGACAATCACAACAATCAAACATCTCCCGGAAAGCGGGAGGAAAAACCACAGTGAGCAGTTAGGCAATTATTATGAAAATAATGCTGTCAGAATCACATTTAACAAGGGAAAAATGACTCGTCAGTCGGTACCTTAACCTTAAGTTAATGTAGCCTATACCTAAATAGATATCTATAGCCTATTTTATAGCCCAGACAAATGCCTACTGTGAACCGTCTCCGACGGTGATGAGAAGCGATGGGTAGGATAGGATCCTGTGGTCCACACGGCAGGTTTAGAGGAGGGTCCTGCTTTTTATGCCGGTGAAGGAGCGATCTTGCTTCTTGGGGGAAAGACGGGGCCTGTAGCGGTCAGCTGGCTTGCTCCGGTGGGGGGCGTGCGTCTTTCGCGGAGGCGGTAAGGCAGTTTACTGTCTTTTGCGTCAGGGACGCTGGGCTTCTTCTCCGGCTGGTAGGGAGGAAGGCGCGGCTGATTTTCAGCAGCCGCGGTAGGATGAAGTTTCCTGGATGAAACTTCCTTCGGATCCGGGAAGGTAAAGACTGCAGGCAAGCAGTCTGTGAGCTCAGTTTAAGTTTGCAAACACCCGCTTTGTGGATGGCTCCACTGCTAAAAGGCGGTGATTTTGGGGTGCTTGCTGGTTTTATCATAGCATGGTCACATGATTGAATGGAATATCTCAGCCAATGGGGGTACAAAACCTTATCAGGAGTGATCAAACTAGGGCTGGGTCCCCTCGTTTTATGACCCCTTGTTCTTGGGGGTTTTGCCTCCCAAAAACTCAAATCCAGGCTTTATTTTACCCATGTAGGCCTCAAGAGTTCCTTATCAGGCTTTGAAAAGGGGGACAAGGCCTCAATTTTCCTCATAGGTTTCTATTGTACTTTTTAGCACTGCTGTAGGCACAACAGTACCCTTGTGGTTTTGTTGATTTTAATGCCTGTAACAGCATGTAAAACTGATGAATTTAAACACAAAGTTGGTTGGATTATGTTGTTAAGCCTTGAACCTCATAGAAATGTCTGTTTAATCATGAGAAAATGTATTTTAGGTGCCTAAATGCAAGTTGCACTTCTCTTTGACTCTCTGCTGAAGTGAGACAGAATGGGATCATCAAAACAGCTCCCAAAAGATCTGAAAAACAAAGATTGTTCATTGTCATGGTTTAGGGGAAGGCTACAAGAAGCTTTCCCAAAGGTTTCAATTGTCAATTTCGACTGTAGGGAACGTTGTCAGGAAATGGAAGGACACAGGCACAGTGGCAGTTAAACCCAGGCATGGCAGACCAAGAAAAAAACAGGAGCGGAATAGGTGGAGGATTGTGAGAATGGTTGCACACAACCCACAGATCACCTCCAAAGACCTGCAAGAACATCTGGCTGCAGATTGTGTATCTGTACATCGTTCAACAATTTCAGCGCAATTTGCACCAAAACATCTGCTTTTTATAAAGACCAAATGACTTAATTTTTGTCTCATCAGTCCAAAGCATTTTCCTCCAATATGAATCTGGCTTGTCTAAATGAGCTTTTGCATACTCCATGCAACTGTATCTGTGGCGTGGGCACAGAAAGGGCTTCCTTCTCATCACCTGGCCATACAGATGTTTTGGTGCAAATTGCACTGATTTGTTGAACCATGTACAGATACACAATCTGCAGCCAGATGTTCTTGCAGGTCTTTGGAGGTGATCTTTGGGTTGTGTGCAACCATTCTCACAATCCGCCGCATATGCCGCTCTTGTACTTTTCTTGGTCTGCTAGACCTGGGTTTAACTGCAACTGTGCCTGTGTCCTTCCATTCCCTGACAACGTTCCTTACAGTAGAAATTGACAATTGAAACCTTTGGGAAAGCTTCTTGTAGCCTTCCCCTAAACCATGATAATGAATAATCTTTGTTTTTAAGATATTTTGGGAGCAGTTTTGATGATCCCATTCTGTCTCACTTCAGCAGAGAGTCAAAGAGAAGTGCAACTTGCATTTAGGCACCTAAAATACATTTTCCCATGATTAAACAGGCATTTCTATGAGGTTCAAGGCTTAACAACATAATCCAACCAACTTTGTGTTTAAATTAATCAGTTTTACATGCTGTTACAGGCATTAAACTCAACAAAACCACAAGGGTACCCATATTTTTGCACAGCCAGTTTTTCACATTTTATTTTATTTCATACAACCAAATACTGCTTTTCAAAAAATATTTGTTTGGAAAACATCCCAGTATTTAGCTGTTCCTGGTAAATTAAAGACATACCACTTTTATATTTTTTTTGTAAAAGCAGAGTCAATTATAATGCCGGCTGAGAGGGGTTCCCAAACTTTTTCATATGATTGTAAATGTTTAGGCCTCTACTGCATGTGGATGCTACTTTATCCTGGAGTGCAGAGTAACCACACTGGCCCTTTGACAGATCAGTTTGAGACCCCTGCTTTACTCTGTCTTATCTAATGAAGCATAAATGCCCCCCAAAAACTCTAAACTTTTCTCTACTATGTAGGCTCGAAGCTCTCACTTGTGTCGCCTTCAGAGACTGAAAGCACATCATAATGCGTGTGAGAGCCGATACGACATGGCACACATGGACAGGTTAAATGCAGAGAGGGAGAGGACCTTATATTATCATACAATGGTTAGTTACTACACCTTTTTATAATGTACATCAGTGACTGTTTCCCTTTCATGATGCGCTATTGTCTGTCTCAATAATCAACACTAGGTTAATCAGTGGTAAGTTTGACTTCAGTTGTAGTGTAAATCTTAGCATTGTAAAGATTTCTTCAGACTTCCATCAATGTCAACTTTCTCTCTCATAAATTATAAAGAAAATACCACTCAGTTGTAAAGGACATTTCTTTATTCTTTCATGTATGTGTTGCTGGAAAATAATGTAATTATCATTTTGAGTGCACTTAAAAAAACAGATTTTCTGATGTTTTTTTTTAGAAAGTATACCAGTATTCCAGTAACAGTGACAGTGAGAGTACTGATATTCTTGACCCCCCTCCAGCTAAGCTCAGAAGGACCAACAGTGTAGTTGTAAGTTTATTTCATCACTTCACATGCTAACATAAAAAATGCCATGGCATCTATCAAGTGACTGCTAATGTCTCACTTTAGTCAAGCACTCAAATCAAATTGTCTTTCAAACATTAATATTTTTACTAAATCTTTGTTTTGTATTGACATTTCTGACCTTTAAATGCTTGTGATTTCACAAAATCAAGACGGTTTTAATTTAGGCCTCCTTTGAATGCTTCGCCTTATTTAATATTTTCTATTATTTTGCAAATTACTACAGAGAGACGTACGCTTTAACTTCCAGTTAGCCTCTCTCATAGACATTTAAAGATATTATTTATATGTCTATGGCCTCTCTCTATCACTAACTTCACATAAACACTCAGATGGTACTGATTGTGAGCATAATATGTACCAACTTGATTTGGCAGTAAATATAGTATTTCATTAGTTACAGTTATAGTGAGGCTCAGAGATAAGTCTACTTTGTGTTTCCAGGAGAGGCATCAGAGACTCAAACAGGGCACTTCAAAGCAGCAGCTTGAACGAAAGCAAGTCTTACAAGGTAAGGATGTGGCGTGGCCCTTACATTTCCCACCCTGATATTTACAAATGTGTAAAGGTATAATCAAGGTCCAATGTTTCTATTTATCATGTGTACTATTACAGGGAAGCAGATCTCCCTTCAACAATGCTAATCACATTTATATGAGAACTAAAGGAAGATTGCACAAGTAACAACAAAATGATAATCTAAATTTAAAGTAGTGCAAGTCAAAGGTGCTTTAGGCGGAATGGTTCTTTTAGCTAACTTCCTGTCAGTGACTGCAGTTAGCAGTCCCCTCGCTCGTCCCTACGTCACCACATTAATGCACTGCGGTCTTCAAGCAGCGAGTTATCTAGCATCATCTCAGATCCATATGTGTGATAAAACATGACATCAAACCCATCAAAACAGACTTTGGGAAGGATTTTTACCTGCTCCGCCATTGTAGGCGCATAAACATTCACCCGTCTGTTGCTCTGCATGTGCACCGGCAGTGAGACGGGTGCCGGTTTGTAGCGTTCTCTTTTCTGATTGGTTATCAGTAGTGGGATCCCCCAAAAGTTTATTTGCCGATTACATGCAGAGCATGTGACTGAGAGATCTGCTTATGAAACGCACATACTATATGAGTGATCACTGTATGAATGAAAAGCGATTTAACACTTATATTAACATAAATAAATCGCTTACTTCGCCTTTAAGATAAGGAATTAAATATAACAATTATAAGAAAAAAGTAAACAGCTGATTTTAGACCAGGAATAGTCTCCTATGTGGACTTACATCATCACACATGAAGACAACTAGGCTCATTGAATCCACAAGAATCTCATCTGTACTCAGACCCAATGTATGACCTTCAACACTGTTTATGGACCCTCTATGCAGAAATATAACAATAGTCCATTTCATTGTGAATTTGATTTTCAATCCAGAGACATTGTATGAATTTACTACATGGCATGCCATCATAGCAGATAATGAGATCTGAGTTGAGAAGTGTTTGTAGAATAAACTGAAAGGAACGAGCTTGGGTCATAGTAAATTAACTTTTAATGAGAATCCAATTTATGTATTATTTAGTGTTTATTTGATAGTTTTATAGATATCAAAATGCGACAGACTAAGGATTAAAATACATAATTTCAGTCTGTAATTTAGCTAATCTTCTGCACTAAAAGAGCCAGTGTTTTACTCTACAAATTTCAGATGGGGAATATAAAATGTTTTTATTTATTATGGATTAATTGTTCTTTACAATCTTTTTTCAAAGGTGCGAAGAAGGCTAAAAGAAAGTGGTCAATGGAGGAAGTGAATGCAGTTGAAAACTCTCTGATGGATTTCATCCGAATGGGGAAGACGCCTGGAAAAGAAGATTGTGAGAGGTGCATTGCTGCTTCCCCTGAAGCCCTAGCTGAGAGGGACTGGAGAGCGGTAAAGTTCTATGTGCACAACAGAATCATTTCAGATCAGCGGCTCTAGATATGGATCAATGTATCCAGTTTCCTATTTTCCAATGGTAACTACATGTAGTGGCCGAACTTGTCTTACACAATCAATGTCTTGCTGTGACAAATACAAGCTATAACATATAGGGGGGGAGAGAGAGGGAGGGATAGAGAGAAGGGAGAGAGAGAGGGAGAAAGAGGGAAGGAGGGATAGAGAGAAGGGAGAGAGAGAGGGAGAGAGAGGGAGGGAGGGAGGGATAGAGAGAAGGGAGAGAGAGAGGGAGAGAGGGAGGGAGGGATAGAGAGAAGGGAGAGAGAGAGGGAGGGAGAGAGAGAGGGAGAGAGAGGGAGGGAGGGATAGAGAGAAGGGAGAGAAAGAGAGAGAGCGGGAGAGAGAGAGGGAGGGAGAGATAGAGAGAAGGGAGAGAGAGAGAGAGAGGGAGGGATAGAGAGAAGGGAGAGAGAGAGGGAGGGATAGAGAGAAGGGAGAGAGAGAGGGAGGGATAGAGAGAAGGGAGAGAGAGGGAGGGATAGAGAGAAGGGAGAGAGAGAGGGAGAGAGAGGGAGGGAGGGATAGAGAGAAGGGAGAGAGAGAGAGGGAGGGAGGGATAGAGAGAAGGGAGAGAAAGAGAGAGAGGGAGAGAGAGAGAGGGAGGGAGAGATAGAGAGAAGGGAGAGAGAGAGAGGGAGGGAGGGATAGAGAGAGGGGAGCGAGAGAGGAGGGAGGGGGGGTTAGCTCATACAGCAGTTAAGTTTTAGTTTTGTTTTAAAATGCCATTTTCTTTTAATTTAGGCACATTTACAGGTTTAATATCAGCATTGCATGGATACAGTTTATTTTCTTATTTTTTACAAATGATGTATTCTATTTAAAAATGTATCTAGTTTTTTCCCAATGGTATGTTCATGCAGTGGCCAAACGTGTTTCCTACCCAATCAATTTCTTGCTGTGACAAATACAAACTATAACATATGAGAGAGAGAGAGAGAGAGAGAGAGAGAGAGAGAGAGAGAGAGAGAGAGAGAGAGAAAGAGGGGATGGGAGAGATAGATAGGGGAGACAGAGACAGAGAGAGAGGGAGAGAGAGGGGGCGAGAGAGGGAGAGAGAGACAGAGAGAGAGCAAGAGGGGGGGAGAGAGAGAGGGAGGGAGTGAGAGGGAGACAGAGACAGGAGGGAGAGAGAGAGAGATTGAGGGGGTAGCTCATACAGCAATACATTTAGGCACATTAACAGGTGTAATATCTGTATTGCATAGATGCAGTTTATTTTTATACTTTATTCTCTTTTGTTTTGAGAGAGAGGGGTAATGAGAGAGAGGGGGAGTGAGAGACAGAGAGAAAGAGAGAGAGAGAGAGAGATGGGAGAGAGAGAGAGAGGGGGAGAGAGAGGGGGAGGGAGAGACAGAGAGAGCGAGGGAGAGAGAGAAAGAGAGAGAGAGAGGGGGAGGGAGGGAGAGGGGGGAGGGAGACAGAGACAGGAGGGAGAGAGAGAGAGTGATTGCTCATACAGCAATACATGTAGGCACATTTACAGGTGTAATATCTGTATTGCATAGATGCAGTTTATTTTTACTATTTTGTTTTGTTTACAGATTGTGTATTTTATTGATTTTTTTACCACACAGTTTGTTTAAAGGCTTTTAGACCTAAAAGGCCATGGAAAGCCACAGTTGGGTTGGTATTGTCTGACATTAAAAGGATAATGTTTCTCCCGAAGTATGTTTGACTTAATTTTATCTTTTTAAGATTGGTGGCACTATATAGTGTGTTTGCCATTTTGTAGTGGTGTTCAAATTCTCAGTGGTTAATTTAATTCACTATATAGCGCACTTTAAAGTACAGACAATGCCCAGCTATTGTGTGTGTACAACGCTGGAGATGATGTGGTTCTGAGTATGGTTGGCTGGAAAGGTGCAGGGATATAAGCATGTGTGCTGATGATCACAGCAGAGGCCGGAGCACAGGAGATGCATGGAAGGGAGAAATATAAGGTAAAATACTGGGCCGCTGCCATGACGGACACCATTTACTCAGAAATAGACTAAATCATAGTTGTTTCAACTCATTAAAAGTGAATCAGTATGGTTAACCTTTTTTTCAACCCATTAATGCCTGATGCTGCGCGACAGACATCAATGGGTTAAAGACGGACCTAACAAGTATAGTAAAAATATGTGGAAATTAGAAAAAAATTGAATAATACTAATCTTAAATCTGAAGTCATATAAAAAAACTAGATTTTTTTTCAAGTTCAGGGGTGCAATTTAGAAGTTTCTACTATGTCTAGAAAGGGTGGTCCTAAGATGGTAGGCATTTTTGGGGTGGCCCTAAGAAGGTAACAAATACAAGAATGTGTGTGTGTGTGAGTGTGTGTGTGTGTTTATGTGTGAGCGTGAGTGTGAGTGTGTGTGTGTGTGTGTGTGTGTGAGTGTGAGTGTGTGTGTGTGTGTATGTGTGAGCGTGAGTGTGTGTGTGTGTTTATGTGTGAGCGTGTGTGTGTGTGTGTGTGTGTGTGTGTGTGTGTTTATGTGTGAGCGTGAGTGTGTGTGTGTGTGTGAGTGTGAGTGTGTGTGTGTGTGTGTGTGTATTGTTCCACACCTTGTTGCCCGGCTGCCAGTCGTGTCATATTGACTGAGACGTCTCTGACTGGAAGCTCTGCTGCCGT